>PVIR01004133.1:0-81788 GCA_004026965.1 Petromus typicus | reverse complement strand
CATTTACATCTTCATTTTCTCATACCAGAGAAAAGATGCGATATGTACCTATCTGTGACCTATTTATTTCACTTATGAGGATATCCTCAAGGTATGTCCATTTAAGTAGAAATGATTCAAACTTATCATTTTTTATGGCAGAGTAGTACTCCATTCTGTAGAAGAACCACAACTTTTTTATCCAGTCTCCAGTTGATGGCCATTTGGGTTGTTTCCAAGATGTAGCAATCACAAACTGGGCTGCTGTAAACATGGGTGCACATATGTCACTGTGATATGAGTCTTTTAATTCTTGTGTGTATATACCTAGCAGGGCAATGATTAGGTGTCATTATTGTTTAACAGTCTGCTATAATAGAGAAAATATGAAAATCTATAAAATTTATTTAGTTAAAATAAAACTGCTGAACAAAAGACTCATAATTTGGTACTTAAAAATTTCTACTAAGGTGCATGTTTACAATCCCAGCACTCTGGGAGGCTGAGGTAGGAGGGTTGCAAGCTCAAGCCTAATCTAGCAACTCAGGAACTTGGTCTGCACACTTTTCCATCTAGAATGTATATATCTCGCTTTCTATCTGAGATCATATGTTTTTTGTGCTCAGTATATTCGTTACAAGCCCTTGTATGGGGGAACTCAGTTAGTGCCAAATCCTCAGTATTTGGAAATTTCTTTATTATGACTGCAATCATTTTGTCCAGGGAGAAAGATTAAATTAGTCAGCATTTTTTAAATTTATAAGAAATCAAATGCAAAAAAACCAGGGCTAAGCGAGACCGTCATGAATACACCCTCCAGGAACAAATTTCCCGCAGGTAGAGTGGAGACTTGTCCCAGAGCTCTTTGCTTTTCCCTCAGCAACAGGAAGACAGCCGGTGGGGGGCGTGGCGTATTCCTCAGATGCTCCTAACAAGCGAGGAGCCCGGGGCAGCTGAGAGAGGGACCGGCCCTGATGAGGCTCCAGCATTGGAACTTGGGTTCCTCTCACTCTCCTGCTTAGGAGCCAGACGTTAGGCGCTGAGCCACTGCTGGAAAAAATTAGTGGATGAAAAAGCACATTTTCTTAATCTTCTGAATCTGGCTTCTTGCCTTGTCAACTTATACTGTTGCTGCCACCTAGCTTTAACCAGCTATCACTAAAGACGCCACCCTGTTGGCTTGAAGAAAGCTGTTTACAGCAGTGAAATGCAGTGAAAACACTAAAACAGGATGACTCTAGCTACCACCTGGGCCATGTGTTTAGATTATAGATTATGTCGACTTTAGTATAGATAGTAAATTCTTACTTCTTGAGAATGTTAGCTTACAGAAATATGCAAGCCACATATGTGCGCTTGAATTTTTCTAGTCATCACATTTTTTTTTTTTTTTTTTTTTTTTTTTAGGTTTTTTGAGACAGGGTCTCGCTTTTGTGGTTTAGGCTGGCCCTGAGCTCAGCCTCCAACTCACATCACAATCCTCCTGCCTCTGCCTCCCGAGTGCTGGGATTACAGGCGTGAGCCACCACGCCCAGCACTGTGGGATGTGGTACTGGTTGCTGCTGGGTTGAGTCTCCACACCCAGTATTGTTATGTGGTTACCGGGGAATCGAACCCGGGCCCTTGCGCTTGCAAGACAGGCGCCGGAACCACTGAGCTAACTCCCTGGCCCTAGTCATCACATTTTTTAAGAAGAAGAGAGCTAGGGATGTAGTTCAGTGGCTATAGCTTAACTAGAGCAGTTACCTAGCGTGCTCAAGGCCCTGGGTTCAATTCCCAGCATAGAAAAAAAAAAAAAGCAAGAGAGAGAAACAAGTGGAAATAATTATACTGTTATTTAAATGAAATACTTATTTAATTTTAATAAGGATTTTATTTAAATATATTTTCCTAATTTAATAGTATCAAAAATGTATATTACATAAGGAAAAGAAAAATAATATGATGTTTTTCAACAGATAGTGTTACCCTTGTATGGGGGACTCTAGAAGTTGTCAGATATCACAGAAAACCACTACACTGTGGCCCTTTGAGAAGGAATTGAAAATGCAGGTGCAGCAATCTCAATGACCAAGGCTACCCAAGCAGCAGTTCGCTGTACTAATAAATGCCTGGAAGCTAATGGCCACCACTTTGAGCACCTCTTGTAATTGTAGGTGCCAAATATAACTTGTGTTAATCTCATGATGTCTCAATAAGTTTAGTATTAACATACTTTTCTTTTCCTCAACATAGTTTTTCTTTTCCTCAAGTGTGTATACATTTCTTGGTGGACTCTGTGTATTTATTAAAAATAAAATACTTCACTTATATATCCAAAATACCATATAAACACATGAGAAATAAATACTTTAACTAAGATGTCTTAAGATTCTTTATGTATAGTTGATATTGTTAAATAGAAAATATTTAGAAGGAAAGGGTGTAGGGGTAAATAATGAGGGGAAAAAGAATGTAGTAGTAATTTTAAAAAAAGAAACAAAGCTTATGTATATAGGGGTGGGGGTGCAGGGTGAGTGGGGGAAGGGGAAAAATGAGAATCAAGTTATGTCATATTCTGGTACAGCTCTCAATGTTTAATCTGATGATGATGATGATGATGTGTAGTCATAATGTACGAATAAAGACTTGAATAAAAATTCTTTATGTACTTTATACTTAGGGCATCTCTCAGTTTGGACTAATCAACAAGTGGCTATTGTTTGGAAGTGCGGCCCTGGGGGAGACCCCAGGAATCCCCATGTAATTCTCACCAAGTAAGCTTGGAGGATGCTGCTTTAGGGAATGGTGGATACTAAACAATGAACTTTTGAAATACACTTTTAGAGCATATAATGATTATAATTATCATGGGGAGTTGGTGCATGTACATAATACAACATTTCTCTTTTTTTTGGTCCACTATGCCTCCCATCACTAGGCCCTGCTTCCTCTGACTCTTAGACCCTCTTCCATTTATAAAAGCTCTACTTTCATTTTTCCTTCAATTTTTTTCCTCTCCCTGTCCACCTCCTTCCTCTTTCTTTGTTCTTTTGTTCTTATTCCCAGTTGAGCAAGATCACTGTTTCTAACTATCTTTTATTTTTCTCTTTATTTATATTTTAATTTCTCATATAATAGAAATCATGTAATATATAATCTTGTGTGTCTGATTTATTTCACTCAATGTTATGGTCTCAAGGTGCATCCATTTACCTACAAATGCATCATGTTTACCCTTCTTTATGGCAGATTATACTCTTGTCTATAAACACTATATTTTCTTTATCCATTCATCAGTCGATGAGCATACAGGCCTAAGCAATGAACTTCTGAGCCAATTTGATGGCCTCATATATGTATATGTAATGTTGACATGAAAAGGGCCTTATGGCTCACAATTCCCCCTGTTTTCTAGGTTACATAGTTCACTGTAATAGAATCCAAACCTCTAGATATTTAATTTTCTCCTCTTCTTTTTCCTCCTTCTCCTCCTCTTCCTCCCCTACCATTCCCTACCTGCAACTGAAGAAAGGGCCTTTGCACTAAGCTACATACTCAGAGGTGGCTTCCACCTTTTTTAAGTTTTGAGACAAGGTCTATCTAAGTTATTAAATTGACCAAGCTAGGCTTGAACTTGAAATTCTCCTACCTTCTCCCAGACTTCTGGGATTGCAGATATGTACCAACACTCCCAGCTCATTTTATTCTTTCTATTTTCTCTGTGTCTATCCTTCAGATTGTCTGAATTTGTGTGTGGGGGGGGACTGTGACAGTGATCTTTATCAATCTGGTATGCTTTACCGGTCTTGAGGCTGTTCTCTCAAATGAAAGCTTCACAGTTTTGCCCCCTTGAGCCTAAAATGGATGGTGTCTTGCAGAAACTTGAGATGCCCTCAAGGCATCTTTCCTATTGTCTTGATGAAAAATACTTGGCTTCTTTTTAATAATAATCTTTTCAACAATCATGCCCTGTTCAAGTCTTGCAGGTGCTTTGTTTTTGGCAGAACTGAAAACTTTAAATAGGTTTTTTGGTCCTGATTCTTACTGTAGATCTAAAAGTACTAAACAGTACTTATAATCTGAATATTGGGCTGCCTTGAAATTACCTCCACCAGATTAATCAATGCTTTGTCTTTGATATCAATTTCTTACAAAGTTTCAGGACATGAGGAAAATGTAGACAAATTTTCTGCCAGAGCACAACATACATGGACTGGAGTCCAACTGCCAATGGAGTCCTTGTTCTCCATTCCTGAGCCTGGCCTTTGCTGTCTGCATTTCTTTTAGCGTTCTGATCTTTAGAGCACTGCCCAGAATCTTCTGTCAAGCAGCGTTGAGGGTATAACTGTATGAAAGACCTGAGTTCAATCCTCTGACCCCCCAAAAAAAATCCCCACTTGTGCAGTATGATTAATTGAAGGGCACATACACAAAATATCTCTTTCAGAGAGAGTGGTGATAAGGTGGCAATGGAGAACCTTTCAGAAATCAAGTTCCCAAATTGCAACTCAAAACCCACTTCTCATTTGCAAAGTGCCAATGCTGCAATTAATCCTGAATGCCAAGGCTTTGGTTTAGGAAAAAACAGCTGTTATCTAATGCTCAGCTCTTAGGGCTACTTGGCTACTTGGCTGACAGAAAAGAAAGGTCCTGTGGTCCTGGTACAATGCACATGCGTAGGTTTGCATCCACTGTTATAGGGTGTTCTCATCTTTTTAATGAAATATCAAGTCATTTCATTTTCCCAAAGAAGGCCTTAGGAACTCTGAAAAACTGTATAAAATTTTTAGTACATATTTTCTTTTCTCTATGATAATCTACATTACTGTGGTAAACAGGGGAAGGGGATGTAACTAGAACTTTTGTATTAAGTTCTGATTTCCTGTGAGTCAAGGGCACAAGGCAAAATAATAATGAGGCAGAAATGAGACTTAGAAAAGCTAAGCTTGGGCCTGATCCACACTACTCCGGGCCACTAGGAGCCCTAACTCCAGCCTGCCACACCTTTTATTAGCTATATTTCCAAAAAGTGGAAAAGAGGGGAAGACACCAAAAATAGTTCTAGAGAAGTTATGTAGATGAAGATCCATAGGGGCAAAGGTAGATGTCAGCAGAAGTCCTTGAGAGGTCAGACAGATCCCCCACAGTTCTGCCCTGAGACATTACAGCAAGTGGAACCATTGAGTCTTTGTTGTTATCAGAGGTGAAAACAAGAGTTAAGTCCAAAGTCCCTCTGCAGGCAGGAGGGCCTGGTCAATTTTGACCTTACAGTTTCCAAACAGGATGGTTCCCAACACAGTACAGTCTCTTTTTAATCTCAAAGGCGACTCTGGCCTAAAATATTTCTGCAAATGGATGAATGACTCCCTGGGAAGAAAAGGAAGAATTAGAACTATTTTCCAGGTTATCTGTAATTAATTACAAAGAAGTAGGAAATATATACAGTATATAGAAGTAAATAGAGATCTT
Source organism: Petromus typicus (assembly GCA_004026965.1). NCBI lineage: Eukaryota > Metazoa > Chordata > Mammalia > Rodentia > Petromuridae > Petromus > Petromus typicus. Next base: position 76,358 of record PVIR01004133.1, on the reverse strand, counting down.
TCACTGCAGCTGAAGCCCACTAGTTTAAATATGCTCTTGGCTAACAAATGTAAAAGGGGACTCACTCCAGTCTGGGTGTAACCACTTAAGCTGCACCCCATTTACAAAACAGAATGCTATGCAAATGAGCAAAAGAAAGAGACTACTCTATGTGCATTTTAGATGAGGCAACTTACAAGAAGAGGAGGAAAAGATGTTTTGGGGTAAAGGAAAAGATATGTGAATTTGTGTATCCTTGTATATATAGAGTGTTTCTGGAAATATAAATAAGAGTTGCTTATCCCTGAGGAAAGAGTTTAGTGGTTCAAAATGGAAGAATTGTTTGTCATCATATAATCCTGTGGTTTCTCTACACGTGTTACTTAAAAGGTGCATTGTTTTCAATCTAAATTTATGTGAAAATAAATAAAAACTTAAAAGCATAATCCAGAGCCTGGAGCAAAACACAGTGCTCAAACTCCTTCTGGAATTAAAAAAAAAAATCATTCTTATTCCCAGCTTATTTTCTGTGGCACTTTACCTGCTTGGTGACACCCAATACCCAAAGCCATGATTTGTGTCACAATGACACCTAGCACTATGTCTTTCTGACAGTGATTTTACTCCATTTTCAACTTCCAACATTTGACCAATATTTTAAATGTCCATAGAAATTGAAGACTTCATTAAAAATAAAGTAAAGCTAAAAAAAAGTAAATAAAAAAAATAGATACAAAAGTAAATTAAAAAAAAGTAAAGCTAACCCCAAAACTCCCACTCATACCCCCAACTTGAGAAATGAAAAATTCTGTTTTTGTTTTCCCTACAAATGAAATCAGCATATTTAAGCATTTGTTTTCTTGAAGAAATATAACAAACCCCTGTGAGGGTTTAAAGGACATACTATCAGCAGCCACAACCCCATAAAACACAGGGTCCTACACTCTGAAATAAACAAAAACTAAAAACATCCGTGGCTGAGATAGGAGTATCATAAGTTCTAGCCCAACCTGGGCAACTTAGCAAGATCTTGTCTCAAAATAAGATAAAATATAAAATAAAATGGATAGGGATGTTTCTCAATGCAAGCATCCTGGTTCAATTCCTGGTATCCAAAAAAAATCCTTTAAGCACTTGAAATAGCAGTTGCTGTTATACCCTACGTTAACACTTTGGACTTTGTTTCTGAAACCGGTGATTCTCAAACTTGAGTGTGTATCAGAATCCCCCAGAGAACTTGTGAAAACAGATGGTGGGGCCTACCTTCAAAGATTCAGATTCAATATATCTAGGTGGTACCTAGGAAATTTCATCAATTCCAACTTACCAGAAGAAATTAATGGTTCTGGTCTAGCTACCCCACTCAGAATCCAAGAATTCCAAAGAATTAGTTTAAGATACTGACCTTCACCAAAAAGCTTTACTAATTATTTGAAATGTTTATTCTTAAAATCTTTATCATCAAAAGTGTGTATTTGGGGAGAAATATATCTTAAAAATGAAAATTGGAAAGACAAATAACTCAGCTATAATGCTTACTCTAGATCCAACCACTTGCTGTTTTTATTGGCTCTGTAAATCCTAATAAGCCTGATTGTCCAAGCCCCCAGGACACTGCACCTAGAATATGGAAGGAGTTGGAAGACAATGTAACGTGCTCTCGGTGGCTTTACCCAGAGGCAGCTGAGAGTAAAAGCCAGGAGAAGAAAATGTGAGCAGACACTCAACCATGCGATAGAGTTGAGCTTCTCCTTTACCTTGACCCCTTCATACACAGTGCATTATAGGACCTCTTAGGAGGGACATTCACTTCAGCCAATGAGCAGAGAGAAGACTGGGATCTTCTGAAAGAAGGGACCTGAACTCTGGCTGCATCCTAAGGGTGAGTTGGAATTTGGCAGTCAAAGGTATTCCAGACCCAGAGGACAGCAGCAGCAGAGACACAGTGGCTGCTACAAGAGTCTACACAAGGCTGTACTTCATCAGAGGATCACCAGGGAGATAAGGAAGATCAAAGAAGTGAGCGCTGTATCATGGAGGGCATCCTAAGCTCTCTTCCCAAGCTTAAAATCGATCCTGCAAACAATGGGAAGGCATTGACTGATTTTTAAACAATAATAGGACATGATCAAGAGCACATTTTACAAGACTATTGGTGCATGTGAGGAGCAATGGTTTGGCTTTTCTGGTATTGCAGGCTGAAGCCCTGATGGATTCTGGCAATGCAAAGTGATAGTAGGGATGAAGAAGAGAAGAGGAAGAGGATTTAGAAATACTTAAGAGGCAAAATTTGCAGAGCTTGGAGACTGACTGAAGTGGATGGGATGGAGCTCAGGAGGCTGGCTGTCCTGGGGCTATGTGGTGGTGGTGCCTCCACCTGAGGCAGAGGGGATGGAACCTAGAGCTTGTCTGGAAGAGAAGATGTGCTCAAGTCATGGTTATCTGAAGGCTATGGGTAAATAATTTTCCAGATTCTCTATTAAGGAAATCAGGGGCCCAGGATTTAGCTCAGTGGTCCCGGTGCCTACCTTGCAAGAGCAAGGGCCCAGGTTTGAACCCGGTAACCACACACAACAATGCTAGGCATGGAGACTCATGCCCACCAGCAATCAGAACCACATACTACAATGCTGGGCAAGGTGGTTCATGACTATAATCCCAGAACTCAGGAGCCAGGGGCAGGAAGACTGCTGTGAGTTCAAGGCTGAGCTCAGGGCCACCCTAAACTAAAAAAGCGAGACCTTGTCAAAAAATAAAAAATAAAAACAAAAAGAAATCAGTAAGTATATATCATCCTTTAGAATGATTTCACCTTTAAAAAGTCAAAATGAAAGATTCAAACTCCTCAAGAACTACCTTCAAATTTCTACAGTAGTGTGGCATGTGAATTCTTTCATTTCCAAAATCAGAGAGGTAAGGAATTGTTATGATGTGACTGTGCCCTGACGCGGAGCGAGTTACAATAGCCAGGCAGCCTGTCCATTAAAGGTTTAGAAAAGTCTTTGGGGACTCAGAAATTGTTTTACACATCTGAATTGCTACAAATGTGTTTTGGAGAAGCTTTGGCTTTAGCTCAGCCTTTCAGTGAACTGCCAGGGGCAGAGGTGAATGTGATCATCTTCTCAGAACACAAGTGGACTTCCTAGAAAAAGAGCAGCAGGGAACACCATGACCGTGATTGCTTCATGCTCTCGGGACTATCCACTCGCCACCCAGGTCACTTGAGAAAAGAAATCAAACTCCATGTCCAGCAAGTGAAGAAAGACAGAAGGGTAGAATTAGGGCTTCAAAGCACTGTCGCTGGTTAAGACTGCTTCAAAGTTTAGTACCAAACACAGTAAAAAAGAAATTAGGGGGCCGGGGATATAGCTCAGTGGTCCCGGCGCCTGTCTTGCAAGCGCAAGGGCTGTGGGTTCGATCCCCAGTAACCACATAACAATACTGGGTGTGGAGACTCATGCCCAGCAGCAACCAGTACCACATACCACGGTGCCGGGCGTGGTGGCTCACGCCTGTAATCCCAGCACTCGGGAGGCAGAGGCAGGAGGATTGCTGTGATGTGAGTTTAAAGCTGAGCTGAGGGCCAGCCTGAACCACAAAGCGAGACCCTGTCTCAAAAAACCTTAAAAAAAAAAAAAGAAAGAAAGAAATTAGGGCTCATGATGTTATGGGTGCAATATTAGGGGGTGTAGAGCATCCTTAGCAGTACTGGTTACATTTGACAGCTTTCAGTATGGTGTTGCAGAACTAATTATCTCTTAAATTGCACTTAAAATGAGCCTTACCCCTTACAAAGCAGGGAGGATTGCACACTGCAATTGCTTGGGATCTTTGGAAAGGCCCAGTGCCTGTGTCTCACCCTAGTCTCATGGTGACAGTCTTGCGATGTAGTGATGTAGCCTGGGCATCAAAGCATGCACTGAAATCACATGGTTGACTCTTTAAAGGCATAGCAGAGAGTTAAAATGTTCATTTGGCAAAATATACATAATTGAAGTTACAAGATCTGAAAACATCTGAGTTATGACAAAGGAAAAAAAAAGAAACAAACTCTCATTTTTGCTCAAATATTCACATCTGTGCTAAAGCCAATAGATCAGACAGCTAAGCCTCTGGCTAGCAGCATGACGCACTCCAAAGCTGACATTCTAGGATATGCACCAAGCACCGACCACCAGGCAACTCATGGCACGTGCTTTGCTCTAATTAGTGGAGCTGAAATGAAGTAAATTTCAAAAAGAGTCCATATAGTTGTCAACAGCTCATCCTGGGAATTAGGTGTTTTGCTAGTTTATTTAATTCCCCACATAATCCCATTTCATAGATGAGGAAGCAGAGGCACAGAGGGACCAGAAATGGAAAAACTGAAATTTGAACTCAGAACCCTAGAGTCTGCATTTTTAACCGCCACACTATGTAGCCTCTACTTTTACAATGGAGTCTCTAAAAGATAAGGTGGCGGAAGAGGACATGATGCCTGCCTGCATTTGAGGCATCGGCTTGCGCTGTGTGGGAGTGGCGGGGGGGGCAGTTTTAAACCAGACCATAGCTTGTAGGAAAGCTTAAGGCAAAGCCCAAACATGCCACTGAGAAATAGAGCAAGAAAAATGCCACAGGGTGCAAATTAGTAGGATAGCGTTTGCCCAGCACACGTGAGGGCTCCTGGGTTCCATCCCTAGCACCACTGCCCACCCCACCCCACGCACACACACAGTGCTGTAGGAAAAGGACAAGTAAGAGCTCTGACGAGGAGGTGGAGAGATGCTGGGGCCTTGTGTTAGAGGCAGAGCTGAGCGGCTGGGGGGCCCCTGCCCCTCCCCCCTTCCTAGAGCAGAACCCAATGCACTTACACAAGCTGAACTGAACTCCAGGGGGGCACCTTTCCAGGTGGGAAAAGAAGCTGACCCTGTTCCTAAGCCTGAATTTTCTCTCTTCTGCACCTTTGTCACATTGATACCTATTGCTGTCCCTTATCCAGCCCATCTGCTTCCTTACTTTTCTCTCCCTTTACAACTCCAGTCAAGCAAGGAGAAACGTCTCTTTTCTTTGCTGGGTTTTTTTTTTTGCGGGGGGAGAGTTGTTTTTTGTTTTAACAAGTTGAGGTATGCAGTCACTTTGAAGAACTTTGATCTTAAAAATAAAGGGAACTAGTGTATTTGAATAGTATTATGTGAATATGACAACAAATTTCCAAGTACCAAGTTTCTGAACCATATCTAAGTAGAAGGAACTATACAGACCATGAAAGTCTCTTAGATAATATCCCATTCTAGACAACAGGATATGTTGTACCTTTAGTTTCTTTCCTTCACGATTCCCCTCTGCAGGCTGAAATAACAGTTAGCTATTAAAAAACATCCTTTCCTCCTTCTACTTATCTACCTACCCATTCATCCAACATAGATTTATGTAGGATAGCCACTGTGCTAAAGATTGCACAGTCAGTACAGCTCTATGCCTCTCACCACCGGCAGTAAGGTGGATTCTACCTCAGAGTGTTGCCTTTGATGAATGTTCTCAGCTCTTCACTCCCTTCCTGCCAGTGACCTTAAAGTGCTTCCCAGGAGAGTAAATGTATGTCTCCATTGACTTTATGTTTGGCTTCATGACTTGCTTTGCTCAATGAAATGTTAGTGTATGTGACATAAGGGGAGGCTTTCAATGTTCTAGATGTTTGGTTTGTACCCTTGTACTTTTGTTATCAGAACACACCTGGGTAGCTAGCTGCCACTCTCAGAATAAGGAAATATGGCAGTAGGTCAGACTCAGTCTACAATCCAGAGGCAAGCTCTGTTGTTGAGCCAAGCCTAACAAAAGCAGAGCCAACGTGAGGCATCTGAAGAAGAGAAATAGATGTTTTAAGAGCAAACCATTGAAAACCTGTAGCATCTTTCAGCAATATGTGGCTAATGCATCCTATGAGGACTACATCAACAAAAGAACCCCTTTATGTACCCCACACTACTTTATTTTTTTTCTAACTACTAAAATCCTACACTGCTAAGTGCTCATGACAATCCAAGATCCTCCTCTCTACTCTACTTTTCAATTTGAGAACTACAACCAAGGAAGAGCTGTGGTAATGAATACCACTAATGGATGCCAATCACTTTCAGGTAACAGCTCTTCGCTGACTGTCAAGAGTAACTCTTTATTCCATATGAGGGGAGCCTAAGTGAGATTACTTGAACACAAAGACCATTCTACACATTAGAAGTCATACTGAATGATACTTGTAAGTCTTGTTGGTCATGAAAAATAAAAATTTTGTTCTTAATTCATCCTAGGAGTGGAAAACCTTTGAAAGAGTTCAAACAGGATGGAGCTACTCAGCAGAAGGATTACAAAGTGGACTATGGAATCAGAGAGTCCTGGGTAACCACCAAACATTTGTCATTTGCTAGCTAAGTGACTTGAAAAAAGCTGTTGAACACCCCTGACTTTCGGCTTCACCTGCAAACTAGGGATATCCCTGCAAACTAGGCATAGCATGCAAAGATTAAATGGATATTATGTTTAAAGTACAGTGTCTATTGCAGAGAGACATTTAATATGTGGAAGTGGTTGTTAAGAGGATTTAGAAAGATAGTCTACAGCAGCATGGAGGGGAAAGTAAGGGATTGTTAGTAAGGGAAAGTGAGGCCAACATACTTACTGAGAGCTTGCTAAAGTATTGTTTTGAACAGTTTTATAACAATCCAATAAGTACTATTATCCTTTTGACAGAGATGAGAAAACTCAAGTACAGAAAGATTAAATAATTTTTTCAAGGTCACATAGCTGATAAACTACAGACTGTGAATTTGAACACAGCAGCCTAGCTCTAGACCCCTTGCTCTTAGTGGCCATGTTTATAAGCTGTAAGCAGGGAGGCTTTTTGGAAAGGTGTATGGAAAGATCATATGAGCCAAGAAATACCTCGAACTATGCAGCGCCTAAGGAAATGCAAGCGACTATAGGACATAATGCCAAAAGTCGATCTGGAAGCTGACTTAGTAACCAACTAGAAGTTAGTGAGTATGCAAAGAAGGAACAGTTTACTCTGTGACGTACGATTTTTTTTGCAAATCATGAAAAGATCAATTCTCAATTTCACAATCTAAGCAACTACCTAATCTCCCAAGAAATTATGAGGAATTTGAGAAACTTGATACATCTGTACAGTGGATGAAGAATCAATCCTATCTTGGACTGCCATTATTGAACTATGAAAAGATGAGTGAACTTCCACTTGGACTTTTTTCAGTTCAGAGATTCTATTTCTATATTATGCCAAAGCCATTCACATGAGAAGGACCTCTATGTCCAAGCCTCAAATAAATGAAAATTTTATATCTATATATATCTAGTATATATATTATATGCATATACAATATATCCATATATTGTGTATATATCCATATATCATATATATAATACATGTATCCAGTTCTTATATTGAATGTCTACTTAAAAGTTGACCACAATTCTCCACACTTTCCAAAGAATGATTCCTTCACATACTATTTTCCTTTGTTGAGTTCATTAAAGTTTCCTTATATTTTGGTTTCCAATTTATTCATTTTTAAGTTTTTATTACAGATGAACTGAATAATGACAATATGTTTCTCTATTCTTCCATTCGCAAAAACTTTTTCATTGTGAGGGGTTGGGATAAGACATGTCATGATTATTTCCATTGGAATTAAAGGAAACTTTTTTTATTTGATGACTTTTCACTTAGCAACAGGACTTTGGAAAATTTCTATGTCCTAGATTGCTATACTTTGGTCAGGTAGTGAGGACAGAATGTGTGTTTAGTGAGTGAACAAGTGACCTGCAATGATGAAAGTCACAGGAAGAATTTCAAGACTGAGCAAGAGGGCTGGCACTACTCTGCACGGAGACAAGAAACATGGACATTATTTCCTTCCCATTCTCATTCTAGGCTCTTAGTAGCTACCTGGGAAATATGTCCTTATTGGTCTTTTTAAGGTGGAGTTTATGAGACCTAAAGATAACAATCTTTGTGTTTTGTTCTTTTCTTTTCTTTTTTTTTTAGGTTTTTTTTTTAGGTTTTTGGAGACAGGGTCTCGCTTTGTGGTTCAGGCTGGCCCTGAGCTCAGCCTCAAACTCACATCACAATCCTCCTGCCTCTGCCTCCCGAGGGCTGGGATTACAGGCGTGAGCCACCACGCCCGGCACTGTGGTATGTGGTACTGGTTGCTGCTGGGGTGAGTCTCCACACCCAGTATTGTTATGTGGTTACCTGGGAATCGAACCCGGGTCCTTGCGCTTGCGAGACAGGTGCCGGAACCACTGAGCTAACTCCCCGGCCCTTTTTTTAGGTTTTTGAGACAGGGTCTCGCTTTGTAGTTCCAGCTGGCCCTGAGCTCAGCCTCCAACTCACATCACAGCAATCCTCCTGCCTCTGCCTCCTGAGTGCTGGGATGATAGGTGTGAGCCACCACGCCCGGCACTGTGGTGTGTGGTACTGGTTGCTGCTGGGCGTGGGTCTCCACACCCAGTATTGTACGTGATTACCAAGGATCAAACCTGAATCCTTGCACTTGCAAGACAGGCGCCGGAACCACTGAGCTAAATCCCTGGCCCTGTTCTTTTCTTTATAAATATTAAAATGATAAGTCCACCTAAAGATTTCACCAGAGGCCTATGTTAAGATGTGCATGTTGCTTTGGAAAGGTAGAAAATGAATCCATTGGAAGTCATTATGTTAGCACTGATTAGAGCCCCGAGGGATATACCCCTCTCTCTTACACTGTCCAGAAGTGGAAGCTCAGCCTGGAGAAGTGTACATGGTTGAAAAGAGGTCCCCGGGGAGGAGGTGAGAATCCAGATGCCAGGGAATATATTGATGAGAAGCCACCCAAATATTTGACTAAAACAAATGTTTGACTTCATTGATTTCACTACAGTTGGCTCTGACTGTGGCTTACAATGTTATTTAAATGATGTTTTCCATTGGCTGAAGATTAAACACAAGGTTATAGAGAATTTTTCATCATGGTGACATTTGTTGTGATGTAATTTGAATTCTTTCACTGCCCATATAGATTAGAAATTGAGGGCTAGACAGTACTGTGACAGATACTGTTGGCTGCTGGCCCCACAACCACCTGGTCCCCTTTCTTCTTAACAAATAGAACCCCGATGTTTGCTCAGATATCAAGTAGCTATGTGTTTCGAGTTCAGGATACCTCACACCCTCAAGCCCCAGAGGATGAATATTGTATAGTCAAAGGCAATCGGAACAAGTCTTGCTGGCTATTGGTTTGGAAAAGAACTTGTGACACACAATTGAGACTAATTGGAAATGAGGGAAAATTTTTCTGGGAAAGGACTTTCTTTACTCAAAGAAAGAGGCAGAAAGACAAACTGGCCTCTGTACGTCTGTCTATAGCTGGATGAAGAAATGACAGCAGGACCAGCTACATCTATTTTGCAGTCACGGAGGGACAGATGTAGGCTAATGCCAACATGTGGAGAATGGGAGAGCAGAACAAAACTGCACACTTGGTCTCAAACTGCTGAATGAATTAAACTTTCTTCCTCTCGACTTGTTACCTGAAGCGATAAAGGTCCTACTGGTGAATCCCCTGCTGTTCGGGTGTAATATGACTTGCTGTAGCATCTGGATCCTCTGAGCTCATTTGTGGCTCAGGATCTCAGCCTGTCACAGACCTACTGATAAGAATTTTTACTTCCGCAAGAGCCTCAGGTGGTTCCTAGCCACATAAAGTTTGGACAACCTTGGCTAAAGCTGTTTCCAGTTAGGTTTTCTGGCTTTGGCAACTAAAAAGGAGACTGAAACCTTGTCTGGCAAACTGGTGTCAAAGGTTCTGTTTTCACATCATCACCAAGAAAAGGATGGAAAAAGAAGAGAGCAGAGTTTCTACTTATGCGTTTCTTTACCACTTATTAGAACAGTTTCCTGGCTCCTTATACTTCTCCAAATTGAGAAAAAAACACAATCACATATTGGTTACATTTTATTTTTACTATAGGAGTAGTGAAAATAGTTTGGGATTTTTGGTTTTTGTTTTGTTTTATAGGTTTATTTTATTTATTTATTTAATTTTTTTTGAAAAAAAAAATTCTTGCTCTGTTCTTGCTCTTGCTCTGTGGTTCAGGCTGGCCCTGAGCTCAGCCTCAAACTCACATCACAGCAATCCTCCTGCCTCTGCCTCCCAAGTGCTGGGATGACAGGCCCGGCACTGTGGTACGTGGTACTGATTGCTGCTGGGCGTGAGTCTCCATGCCCAGTACTGTATGTGGTTACCGGGGAATCGAACCCGGGCCCTTGCACTTGCAACACAAGTGCTGGACCCACTGAGCTAACTCCCCGGCCCTGTTTTTCAGTTTTTTTGAGACGGAATCTTGCTTTGTACTTCAGGCTGGCCCTGAACTCACTATCTAGATTGCAAACATATTAATAACCTAAATGAAAATAATCTTGTCTTGCTAGAAAGAACAAGGTACTCTCATAACATTATCACTCCTGAAAAAGACTACTCTTGTTTCCTGAGGTTGCCCAAATGAGGCAGTTTCACAAGTTATTCTATGTCTACACAGAGTTTAAGTAACTGTTACAAGAGGCCACTAATTATGATTACTTAATAGTCTATTGGTAGATTTTTAATGAAACACAATTTCCACAAATTCTGCAGCTTATTTTTGTTTTTGTTTTGAAGGAAATTTCACTGCTCTGTTTAAATTGTTTTGACAAGTTATTGAGAAATCATTTAGGTTACTGCTTATGATAAACAGTTGTTATTCATAGCCAGCCTGCATTTCTCAAATCTCATTCATTCTATGTAACAGCTGAGAAAAGTTACACTATGAGTTTAAAGGTTGAACCAGCATTCTTTAGTGATAATCCTTTTTGTTTAAAAAAAATTAAGGCCTTTGATTCACAAATTTCCTTGAATTTTTATCTACATAATCACTATATTTATACTATAGAATCACTGGGAAGAAATGAAGATATACTATTCTACAGTGTTCATAAAGCAATCACATAATACAAACTCAAAAGGACTCAAAAGAGAAAATGAGGCTCTTCAAAACCTTCCTCTGACTAGTTTAAAACTCCATGGAAAAAGATAATCAAAAGTAATTGAAAATAACTGCTGAACTGGATATTTGTACATTTCCCATTTATGAATTAAAAGTGACAGTTCACAGTAAGTTGATTGGGAGTTTGTAACTCTTACTTGTACATTCATGTCCAAAATCTTTTCCACCCCAGCTGCCTGCTGTGCTTTCCCCTTTAACTTCTCTTTCCATAGATGGGAAGGTACCTGAGAATGAAAAGGAAAATGTTGAGACACATCTTTGAGTGACTTCAAGGGTTCACTGAAAGTTTTGCTTCAAGAAAGGGTGGCAAGACATTAAAAACACTGAGATACCAAGAATCTGATGTTTATGTACTTAGTATGGAGCTTGTGGATCTATGTCCTACTCCCAGATTCTGTTCTCAGGGGAAAATAAGGCTCTTTCTTCTGTCAGCTGCATCTTTATCCCTTAATATTCAGATAAAAATAAGGCTAAAATGTTCCACGTGGATTGAGCCAGTACTTGTGTCTTCTGTATGTCTGCCATGACAACCTTGACTCATTATGGGGGACACAGGTACAAAGCACTTGTTTCCATAACCTCAAAAATTTGCAATCTAGTTGTGGAATGAAAATAAATTCACACTGTAGTTTTTGCTCTCCTCCTTTGGATTAGAGAGAGCTTTTGAGTCATTAAATTTACTTTCCCTTTTTTCTACAGATTAATGCTTGGGCCTTAGATTTATTAAGGGACTAGTGAGAGTCTTAGAGATGACCAAGCTTGTTGGTTCTGAGGGCAATGCTCCCTTTCTATTTTTCAGTGATTCTCTGTGAATACTCTTGAAATTCTTTTTTCACAGAACTTCCAGGATGCCAAACTCTCTTGACTTTCCCTTACCACATTCACTACAGCTCTCCTCAATTACCCCTTGTTATGGTTTGTATCCAGACATCCCCCAAGGTGACTGTATCATGGGAGCATGATACTCAGCAAGGGATTAGTCCGTTACTCCTCTGCCATGTCCTTCTGCCATTCTGCCTAGTGTTGGAAACAGTTAACTATGGTCTGAAACTTCTACAAAGTGTGAGCCCAAATAAACCTTTCCTCCGAAGAGTTGCTTGTGTCAGGAATTGTGTATCAGTGATGAGAAAGTAACTGTGACACCCTTGCTGGTTTCTTTTCAGCTCTCCACACTGTAAAGTTTGGCAGCCCCCGGGTTATGCCTTATCTGGCTCAAAGTCCTCCAGTAGCTCCCATTCCCACTTAGATTAAGAACCAGTGTCCTCAGAAGTGCCCAGCAAAAGTCGTCACCATCTACTTGCCCTCACTCTCTGCCCCTCACTACCTTTATAACTTTCAGCCCCGGAAAATCTTTCCTCACACGCTCTGCTTCAGCACACTGGCCTCCTTGCTGATTCTAAAATATGTCAGGCATACTCCTACTTCAGGGCCTTTGCACCTGCCATTCCTTCTACTAGGAAAGGATATGGACCCTGCTTGATTCTTGCATTCCCTTCATATCTTTTCAGAAATCTCAGTGAATCCTGTTTTTGCTTGTATATTTAAAACTGTAAGCACTCTTCACCATCTTGGTACTGTTTATTCTCATTACTCTTTATTTTTCTTTTTCTTAATTACTCTACCTGACAAATATTTTACATATTTATTGTTTGTGATATCAAGATATTGTTAAATGTCTATTTTAAAAGCCCAGAATACTACACTTAAAGAACATAGATGTCAGCCATCTAGGCTGGTGGGCTATCTCCACCCCATCATTCAGAGACCCAGGGTCCTTCCACTGTGTTACTATGTGACATTCTCGGTCATGGGTCCCATCTGCACAGTTGAAACAGAGTCACCATGAGGTCTAGGTTCCAGCTAGCAGAAAAGAGGGTGAGAGCAACCAACATTTGAAAGCCTAATTTTGGAAACAGTGCAGTCACTGCCACACCCACTTCACTGATAAAAGCTTACTTATGTAACCACATCTAATGAAGGGAGGCTGGGAGATGTAGTTTAGCTGAATACTCATTTTCCAAGGAAAACGGATTTCCAATGGAAAACTATTAACATTCACTAACTATATCCCTTTACCCTTTCAAATAGGAAGTCTATGAGGGTAGGAATTTTGGTCAGTCTTATTTGCTTCTGTATTCTGAATACTGAGAATGGGGCCTAGCATAATAAAAGGGCTAAATAAATATCTGTTGAATAAATGAAGGACTTGTGGCTAGAGTTAACAATGGCAAACATATCTTCCCTAGAACAACCTGGCACTGACTTTTTGGGTCACCATCTGAGAATTCATTGAGATCCTCTCTTCAGGAAATGGTCTTCATTTTACTTTCGCAGTGGCCAGAATTACAAATTCTATATCTGCTGTTGTAACACAAAAGAAGTCCTACAGAGAATGTCCTATATATTGAAAGTTGGTGTTGGCTTTGAAAAAGGAGCATTCTTACATTCAGGAGATGCCATAGGTCAGCTAGGAGTTCTAGGATTATGAACTTCATAGATTCCGGATGATGGGCATCACAAGTAGCTTTTTCATCAATAAAGAGCTTTGGTTGAAGTCTTTATGCATTCTGTATTTCTTAATTTGTATTAGGATCACAGCTCTTTATCCCTAATTTTGGAGGATACTTATTCTGCCAAGCAGAATTGAAAGTGTCCAAAGATTCTGGATAGTGGCCCCAGAAAGTGATGGTCTATGAATTGAGTTCCTGTCTCTCACTTTCCTTCTTTCCGCTGGCAGAGAGAAGTCTCCCTCAATTCACTGCCTTCCCAGAGAGAGCATATTCACACAATAGTTTTCCTACAAATGGTCAAAATATAACTTTTAAAATATACTGAGTAACCCAAAGCTCCTTGTTTCGAGTTTAGGGCCAGTCATATTTTACCAAAAGTTTCCTAGTGCAAACAGATACCTCTGATGTAAGGGTTGGCTCTGCTGGGCTCCAACAGTGGAAGGAAGGAAATAACCATGAAGTTCAAGAATAGGAAAAAAATTTCCTTCCTTCAGGAGAAAGACAAAATCCCAATAACATTTTCAATTTAAACTAAGCAATGGAACAAAACATGTGACTGTAAATTTTGTGCCTCAATAATCTTTATTTAAAGTTTATATTACCATTGTTCATGTATATTATTCTTGTGCTTAATTCAAAACCCAAAAAAATCAAGCTCCAAAGTTGGCTAAAGTCATTTGAAAGAAATAATAGGTGTTTTGGTTTTAATTTATTGTTTTTTACTCTTCAAACCTTGAAACACAAATAATGAGACTCCAAATCCTCCAAATGATTTTTATAACTATAACTAGGTTGAGGCATTTCCCTGCTATTCAGAGAGCATGCTGCTAAATCACAGTATGTTGATGAGCTCCAGTGCAGAATCCATTTTAGTAATGGATTATTGTAAAGCCACATTTATTTCTTAAAATGCTGCTGAGGTACTTATCTGTCGTTCTGAAGCCTTTTTGTTTAGATCTTTTAAAACAAGATAAATGCCTTAAAACTCTCTAAAATGTTGACATTTCCTTCGCTGAGTGTTCTAGATGCACTAAAAAATATTAGAAAGGAAAGCAGCAGTGAATAAATGAAAAGAGATGCAAAACAAAGTTTTTAAGGTGGAAATTATACAAACATACCCCTCAGCAAACCCATTATTTACAGTTAAAATGTGGTTCTATGCACTTCCAAATGATTACCTTATTTTACATTATGCTCAACTATCAAATTATCTATTATTTAATGTATTTTTCATATTTTGAAGAGACATATTCTTACATGAGAATATTATTTAATTTGCCTTCTTATGTTTGGGTTCCTAAGGCCCTGAATTAATAGTCCCCAAGTTTGGAGAGCTAAAGACCAAACCAGATCGATGCAAAGGCATTTTACATTGGTTTCTTGTTTAATTAGAAATATGTTAAGATTTTTCTAAAGGGAAACAAATTTAACTACTGTCGAATCTCAGTTATAACCCTCAAAACACAATTACCTCCTCTGAGTTTCCTTTACACTCTTCAGTTTAGATTTTGGGTGTTAAAGCTGTATACTAGTCACCAATGGAAAATGTAAGTCCTCAGTTTCCAGAGAGCACGTGAAAGTTGGACCATGGGTAGGACAAATAAGGGGCAGTAATCATGAAATATCCAGAATGGGTAAATCTACAAAGACAGCAAGTACATTTGTCCTCGTCTAAAGCTTGGGGTGGGTGGGGATAAGAATGATTCCTAAGGGGTGCTGGGTTTTTTTTTTTTTTTTGAGGGATAAAAATGTTCTAAAATGGTAGTGATAATTGCACAACTCCATGAATATACTAAAAACATAGAATTGCATACCTTACATGGCTGAGTTGTATGCTATATGGATTATATATCAACAAAGGTGTTTTATTAAAAAGAATAAACATGACTGTAAAAGAGTCAATTCTGCCAAGCAGAATTGAAAGTGTCCAAAGATTCTGGATAGTGGCCCCAGAAAGTGATGGTCTATGAAATGAGTTCCTGTCTCTCACTTTCCTTCTTTCCGCTGCCTCTGCCTCCCGAGTGGCAAGTGGCAAGGACACTGTTTCCCTATAGACACATCTCGCACATGCGCACACACACCTATGCATGCACCTTTCCTGCCTTCCTGCTTACTAACTCCAGTTTCCAGTCTTCCAAAACATGACAGGTGTAGGCATCCCCTAGACTGAACTGAATGGAAAGAAGAGGCAAGAAAGCTTTCTAAAAGTCATTTCCCCATAATTAAAATAAACAGGACACATGTGTAAATACCATGTCATCTCTCTGGAATGAGAATCTGAAGGTATAAATGAGTTCTAAAATATGTGATAGGCATTATGAAATAGGAAGAAAATGTTCCACAAAGAAAAGGGCATAGGGGCTAGTAAAGAAGGGGAAGAAAACATGTGATGGCCCAAAAAAAGAAACAAAGCTTGGAAAGGAGGCAAGGGAGGATTTTTAAAGTGCAGGGTGCTTGTAGGGAGGGCAGGGGAATGGGAAAAAATGAGAATCAAGATGTGTCATGTACAGGTACAGGTTCTCAATTTTGAATGTGATCATAATGTATATATAAAATATACCAATAAAATCAATTAAAAGGTCACTTCTCCAGAGTCGGTAATGTTGGCACATCCCAGTAATCCCAGTACTCAGGAGGCTGAGGCGGAAGGATCATAAGTTTCAGACCAGCTTGGGATACATAGCAAGGATACACAGCAAGGATACACAGCAAGCTCAAAGCCAGCCTGACCTACACTGAGACTTTCTCTCGAAAAACCAAATGGTAACAAAAATAATAAATCATTTCTTTGAACACTGACTAAACATTAGCTAATGAGTTAGTTTTAAAGAAGTGTTACTGGTATTATGATTATATTATTTTTATTTTTAAATTGATTTTATTTGTACATTTTACATATACGTTATGATCACATTCAACATTGAGAACGTACACCTGTACAACACATCTTTTTATTTATTTTTTTAAAATTTTATTTATTTATTTATTTATTTATTTATTTATTTTGGTGTTTTTGAGACAGGTTCTTGCTTTGTAGTTCAGGCTGGCCCTGAGCTCAGCCTCCAACTCACCTCACAGCAATCCTCCTGCCTCTGCCTCCCGAGTGCTGGGATTATAGGCGTGAGCCACCATGCCCGGCACTGTGGTATGTGGTACTGATTGCTGCTGGGCGTGAGTCTCCACACTCAGTATTGTATGTGGTTAACCAGGGATTGAACCCAGGTCCTTGCTCTTGCAAGACAGGCGCCGAAACCACTGAGCTAAATCCCTGGCCCCTTTATTTCTTGACGTTTAGATTTTTATTGTGAAATAGGTATATTTTATATACAGATGATCACACTCCACATTGACAATTTGTACCGTATATGACATGACTTAATTCTCAGTTTTGTACATTACACATCTTGATTCTCATTTTTTTTCCTATTCTCCTGCTTTCCCTACAGTCCTCACCCCCTATATACATAAGCTTTGTTTCTATTTTTTGTTCCTACTATCAAATTTTTTCTTTTCCTTCTTTATGATTATATTATTTTTAAGAAGTGCTACTGGAATTATGAATATGTGTTTAAGCGGGTCTTATTCTTTCTCTCTCTTTTTTTTTTTTGGTGCTGAGAATTGATAGGAGGGTCTCACACATGCTAGGTAAGCTGCAACCTAGCACAGACTTTCAAAAATAGGCCTTCTCTGTTTAAGCTACAGAAGGAATATTGATGGATAAAACAGTATGATAGTTGATATTTGCTTCAAAAAATTTAAGTGAGGCAAAAGTAGGTGGGTTTAGAAGATGAAACAAGATTGGTCACAACTAACTGTTGAATCAGGTGAAGCACCCAACGCTGTTCACTTATATTCCTCCGTCTGTTTTTATAAATGTTTGATGTTTTCCATAACAAGCTTAAAAATTTTAAGAAAATAAATTCTTTTTAAACATTCAAAAGAAAATTGAGACCCATGGACAAAGACGCTTAAAGGGGGCTTAGTGGAAATGAAACATTTTTCAAAATAATATTCTATAATATTAGCTGCCACAAGTCTATTGCAAAATGTGAATGGAAATGCCACTCTATAATCAAGTTCAAGTGGGTGACAGTATTCCAGCAGTGTCTACCTGTCACCCATTTCAGAAGGGAGGTGACCCAAATAGGATGTGGTCCAGCTGAGAACAATGGAGAGTAGCTGGCTGACTGGCACAGGGCCGAGCGGAGTGCTGGCTGGCCTTCCTCTTGGACTGTACATGCTGCCAATCTCAGGAGTTCCACAGCAGAGAGCAGAAAGGAGAGACTTAAAAAAGGAACAGAAAACAACCTTTTAAAAATAAAAGCTGGAAATTGTTCTGGTGGGTATTTTCAGGAGTAGGATGAGAATTAAAATGATGTACTTAACAACATAAATATCCTCTATCACAAGGTTTTTTTATTCTTTAAGTTCATACTCATGCAATTTGGCCTTTGTACTCTATGACACACCACGAAATTTTGACTAAGAAGCATGAAATTGATCACGGCCTCTTATTTACCAGAATTTTGTTGTACACTTGGTTCAGAGATGGTGTAGACTAAAAATCAACAACAAATAAGGGAGGGTGACTTACTTTTATTAAAGAAATTCGGTGTAATTTTACATTGAATTTATATACATAGTTATAGTATTATATTTATAACTACAAATTAGGGACCAACAAAATTTCTATACAGAGACAGAAAATAAATATTTTAGGTTTTACAGGCCAAAGGATCTATGCTATAGCTAGTCAACAGTAGCATTCATGAACAACAGAGGAACAAATGGACATGTCTGTGTTCAAACACTTTATTTATAAAAATTACTGACAGGCCAGATTTGCAGGCCACTGTTGTTGGCTCCTGATAATAAACTTCATCATTAATGGGACCATATTAGTTTTCTATCACTCTTGTACACATTGCTACAAATTTAGTGGGTTTAAGACAATGCAAATACATTAGCCTACAGTTCTGGAAGTCAGAAAGCGGAAATGAGTCTCTCTGGGTCAAAATCCAAGTGTTGGGCGAGGTATTTCTTCTGAAGGGTCCAGGAAAGCGTCATTTACTTTTCTTTCTTTTGTACTGGGGATCAAACTAAGGACCTTGTGCTTGTGAGGCAGGCATCAGAACCACCAAGCTAAATCCCCGGCACAAAAGTCATTTTCTTCGCCTTTTCCAACTCCTATGTGCTGCCAGTTTCTTGTCTCATTGCCTGTCTCTCCATCTTCAAAGCTGGCAAAGGCAGTCAGAGTTCTTCTCCTGTCACATCTCCTTAACTCCTTATTCACTCTCTTCAACATTTAAGGACACAAGTTGACAGTTTTTGGCCCACCTAGGTAATCCAAAATAATCTTCCCATTTTAAAGTCAGCTAATTAGCAACCTTAATTTCATCTCGACTTTCATTTCCCTTTGCATCCCCAGATTCCAGAGGGTTCCGGAGGTTAGCATAACATGAACGTGGGGGTGGGGTGTTTCGTCTACCACAGGTCCTAACAGGAAATACTTCATTCACTAATCACACTCCAGTTAGGTTTGCCTTCTTCTATGTTTTGTCTTGTTTGTGATACTGGTATTGAGCCCAGGGCCTTTATGGTGAGCTATATCCCCAGCCTCCTTCTCTCTCTCGCTCTCTCTCTCTCTCTCTCTCTCCCTCCCTTCCCATTCCCCCCCTTTCTGAGATAAGGTCTCAAACTTGCAATCCTTCATAGTGCTGAGATTACAGGGCGCCGTGCCTGGCTTTAAGTTTTGCTTATGCAGTTAGCTGATGTCATCAGCACGGATGAGGACACATCAGCAGCAGAAGAATGCCACTCCTAGCTTTAAAAGCTGGATGATTAGTTCACTGTGATCCAGAGGACTGTGTGTGCTTCCGTATATATCATGGCACCCTGGGGAAGGAGCGTGCGGCGCAACCGAAAGCATGAGCTCCGGAGTCCAGTGATTTATAGCCTTGCCTCAGCCCTTGGGGACTTAGAATCAATGACTTTCTCTATGGCATCAACTTCTTTGCATATCAAGTGGGAATACTAGCTCCTTACACTTGCAATACACTTTCCAGTGTGCTCTGCATACTAGACAAATGAGTGGGAGCAACTAACTCAATGCCTAGCCTATCGGTAGTGCTACTTTCTACAGAGATGTGAGATTCTACTTAGGGGTGAGTCACACCCTTTGAACACAACAGCCACATGGAGAAAGCATGCTATGGCCTAATTTGCCTACCAGGCACATTTTGGTTCCACTCTCACTACAGCATTATACTTGACTTCTAATTATGAAGTTGAAAACAACATTTAAATGAGATGACCTTAAAGTAGCACTGTACATAAGCACCTAGTTAATAAAAACCTTCTGGGAATTATACCTCAAAATATTTACTCTCAAATTACTCTGGCAGATCAATCACTGGGGACACTGCTGAGGGCTTGCCAAGAACGGCACTCGTCATATGTTAAAAATAGATGATAGAAAGCCATTCAATAAATGTAGAAGCTTTTACAGTCTCAAGAACTGCTATTAAATTGCTTCAGCCCGATTATGGAATAGAGCTTGTTCAAATATAAAAGCAGAATTATTTTGATAGTCTCATTTTGATAGCCAATCATCAGATATTTTCAATAAGCAAATTTTCAACTATTTGGTGCATTTCACGTACCCTTCTGTCAGTAAAGTATTCTTATATATCTTCTCAGCTTTTCTTAATTATTTTTGTTTTAAATTTTTCTAATTCAAATCTTTATTGGTACATTATGAATACACATCATCATCACATTCAACATTGAGAGTTTGTACTAGAATATGACATGACTTGGTTCTCATTTATCCCCTTCCCCCACTGTCCTGCAACCCCCACCCCCTATATACATAAGCTTTGTTTCCTTTTTTCTTTATTACTATCACATTCTTTTCCCCCCTCATTATTTACCCCTCTACCCTCTTTCCTTTTAAATATTTTCTATTTCACAATATCAGCTATATATACTAGAACTCATTTACATCTTCATTTTCTCATACTAGAGAAAAGATGTGATATTTACACATCTGTGATCTATTTATTTTTGACAGAACAATTTTTTGAAAGGCAAAACTTAGTTGCCCAAGGCCACCAAAAAAGCTAATGGCAAACTAGAGAAAGGAATTCTAAATCCCGGTTGATGTCCCAACCATTAACATACTCATTTGTAGTGTTTAATGGGAACAAATCGTTCTCTCACAGAGGACTTCCATACTCTCCGGAGAAATACTGACATATTGTATCTGAGTCACTCATCTGTGGTCCGTTGGAATAGCCATTCCGCACCCTCCATGCTCCTCCAGATGCACACCTACTTCGTATTTATCCAGAAGAGCATCTAGGGTGAAAAGAACACTCTGAAAAGCTCAGTAATTTCAACACTCAGATGGTTTTTTAATGTCAGTTTATATAAAAAGGAATTATTTTCTTGGACAAAAATTATTCTGACGACTAATAGCTTTCTCCTTCCCCATCCCTAGGGCTTCCCATGTTTTTTGAATTCTCCACTTTGGAGTAGATCCTTAAAGCGAAGCTGACTCATGTGCCCCATGATTAACTGTAACTTCTTTTCCTTTCTTCGTTCAGATCCTTTCCACAGTGTGAATATTTCCTATGCTGACTAGCCAAGATTCCTCCACCAGTCAAACTAAACACAAGATGACCACTTTTTGTTTGGTGAAAGGTCTTTGAAAGGAGCCTCTAGACCTCCAGTGAACTTGGTGACAAGCTAGTGTCTAATTATATTTTTAAAACTCTAACTCTAAGAGCAATAAAATTAGGAAAGATCACAAATGGGTAATGTGGCCATTGACTATTTCACCAATCTATTTAGGTCTGTGTCAGTTATTTCCTTAACATGATAAATTTATAAAATGTGATAAAAAATTTGACCCGGCCATTGTCCTGCTAGGTATATACACACAAGAATTAAAAGACTCATATCACAGTGACATATGTGCACCCATGTTTATAGCAGCCCAATTTGTGATTGCTACATCTTGGAAACACCCAAATGTCCATCAACTGGAGACTGGATAAAAAAGCTGTGGTTCTTCTACAGAATGGAGTATTACTCTGCCGTCAAAAATGATAAGTTTGAATCATTTCTACTTAAATGGACATACCTTGAGGATATCCTCATAAGTGAAATAAATAGGTCACAAATAGGTACATATTGCATCTTTTCTCTGGTATGAGAAAATAAAGATGTAAATGAGTCCTAGAATTGTATGTTATATACTGTGAAATAGAAAATGCTCAAAGTAAAATACAGTGAAGGGGGACAAATAATAAGATTATAACAAAAGAGTAAGGAAACAAATTTTATGTATATGGGGGGGTGGTAGGGTGGGTAGAGCTATGGGAAAAATGAGAATTGAGTTGTGTCTTATCCTGGTACACATCCCCCTTATGGAGTGCCATCATGATGTGTATATGTAATGTACCAATAAAGATTTTTTTAAAAAATAAAAGTTATCTTATATCCACGAAATGTATCTGATTTAACTAGATTTCACATTTAAGCCAATTTCAAAGCTGGGAATACTGAAGAATTTGTACTTTTCTCATATTCATCATAGTTGTTTCATAACAATACTTTATTCCTATTTCTTTTAGGTGATTTATGTGTTTGAAAATATGCAATGCTGGGGATGTAGCTTAGTGCTAGAGCACTTGCCTAGCATATGAGAGGCTTTAGGTTTAACCCCTAGCACCACAAAACAAAAATGAAGCATGCAACTTTAAAATACCTATACATATTTTTAAACTGATCATTCTCATTGGTAGTAAGAACACAAGATGAGTCCCTTTTTGCTGTGAAATGTAATACATTTTCGGTTACTTGGTAATGGTCTATCAAAAACCTTAAAGAAGTATATCATCTTTAATGTGGAAATTCCATTTCTTGAAATTTACTCTAAAAAGCTATCAGTAATACATAGGAAAATGTATGCTTTTGTATAAAGAAATACATCAAAGGCATTTTTTATGATATTAAAAAACTAAAAATAATCCACCTAAAAATAGAGGATCAATTGAATTACAATATATACCCATATTGTAGAATGTATCTAGCCATTAGAATGCTTTAAAAGGACTTGGTTGAAAGCATTTAAGATATGGTATTGAGTTAAAAATACATATGCATGATATGATTACAATACATATGCATCTTCATATGTAATATATGTGTGTATAAAAGGAAACCAAAAATGAAGGCAAGGACATATTCCCTAGTATACCAAATACAGTGATAATCTCTGAGAGTTTCTGTACTTTTGATCTGCTCTACAAATCAAGATGCATTCTTTTTAAAGGTTATAATACATGTTGGTATTTTAGTTTCAGAAATGAGCTTCTAGGGCTGGGAATTTAGCTCAGTGGTTCTGGCACCAGTCTTGCAAGCGCAAGGGCCCGGGTTCAATTCCCAGTTAACCACATACAATACTGGGTGTGGAGACTCACGTCCACCAGCAATCAGAACCACCTACCACAGTGCCGGGCGTGGTGGTTCACGCCTGTCATCCCAGCACTCGGGAGGCAGAGGCAGGAGGATTGCTGTGAGTTGGAGGCTGAGCTCAGGGCCAGCCTGAACTACAAAGCCAGACCCTGTCTAAAAAAAAAAAAAAATGAGCTTCTACAGAAAATATTTGTTTCATTTTGTTTCTTATGTTGTCATTTATCACCTTAAATATTTATAATGTCTGGTTCTAAGAACTTGGGCTTGCCAGATGCCAGGTCCTTAACAGAATTTGAAAACACTAATGTATGAGGAGATGGTATTTAAATAATTTGCTAGATAAGGTTAAATTTTACAGTATTTCTTTCTCTTTTTTTTGTTTTTTGTTTTTTGTTTTTTTGAGACAGGGTCTCACTTTGTAGTTCAGGCTGGCCCTGAGCTCAGCCTCCAACTCATATCACAGCAATCCTCCTGCCTCTGCCTCCCAAGTGCTGGGATTACAGGCGTGAGCCACCACGCCCGGCACTGTGGTATGTGGTACTGATTGCTGCTGGGCGTGAGTCTCCACACCCGGTATTGTATGTGGTTAACCAGGTATCCAACCCAGGTCCTTGTGCTTGCAAGGCAGGCGCCGGAACTACTGAGCTAAATCCCTGGCCCCAGTATTTCTTTCTTTCAGATCCATAAGTTGGAGATGTTAGCACAAACTTTATAAGAAATGAAGATATACCACTTGACACTAGTTCATACTTGGTTGGTTTTCTTAAAAGTGTAGTGTTTACTCCAACAGGCCCTATTCCCATGTTGTATAGCTGGACCAGTGATTCTTACCCTTGATATCTCATTAGAATAACTTGGGAATTTTTATGATTCCCAGAACCCATGCAGCAGGTAAACGAATCAGAACCCCTGAGAATTGGAATCAGACACCAAGATTTTTTAAATATTCCCAGGTGATTTAAATATATAGGAAAATTAAAATCTCAGAGCTAGAGTGATTATATTAATTTATTATCTAAACTATAATATCTTTCAGAGTAAAAGTGACACTATTAATGATTAATCTGGGGCAATAATATAAGCCAGTTATGTCCTGGATGCACTGGGATATATGGTCACTCTAGACTGTCTGCTAATGTCACTCTGATCTTTAACAAAGACTCAAAGTTTAAGGGAAATCTTAATGTTTCTGAAATCCTGTCAGAATCTTTTAAATTCTAACTTCGTTGAATTTTATTCTCTGCTCAGGCTCTTGGAGCTTTCTCCTTATCTCTGTCTTGGGAATTTCCAAACAGGGAGTCCAGGCCCTCCTCCTGATTTTCCACCCCACTCCCCAGAAGAGACACTTGAGGTACCCGGATGTGATTAGACCCCGCTATAGGTGCTCATGCAGAAGTATTATACAGGAGATTGCTGAAAATGTGTTATTAAATGTCCTTGTTCCTGAAAAGTCCCTCAGCCATTTCTACTGCTCGGGACTCCTGTCTATATTTGCTACCTCCCGCTCTTCTCTCTTTTCTATATTCTCAATGTTCTCTTGAATGCTTGCTCCTTTCTTAAATACACCAGTTTAACATGTTGGTGCCATGGCTATGGCTTACCAAAAGCTTCTCACAAACAACAGTTCTTCTAGAGAAACTTAAGTACCAACTTGCTCAACATACTGCACAGAGATTTACCCTTTGGGTCAAAACCTGTTAGGAGGGCTAGGGGTAGAGTGGTTTCAGTTTCCAGCACTGCCAACAACAACAACAAAACCCATGAGGAACCCACTAAAATGGCTAAAATGAAAACAGCTGATGATATTAACTATTGGCAAAACTAGAGCGATTGGAATTCTCAGAGCCATGAGTGGGACTGTAAAAAGGTACAACCACTTGGAAACCTGTTTTTGCAATTTCAGTAAAGTTTATCACCCATCTCTCTTGTGACCTGCTAATTGTACTACTAGATAGTAAAATTATTTCAAGAGAAATAAAAACATGTCCTCAGAAAGATTTGTACAAGAATGATGATAACAGCCTCATTTATACTAGCCCAGATTCAGAGACAACCATGGTCCATTAAAAGGACAATTGATAAACAAATTGAGGTATATCCATGTAACAAAATACTACTCATATCCACAATACATTTGAATCTGACATCATGCCGAGGTTAAAACCCTAGGTATATTTCTATTTAGATGAAATCCTAAAAGAAACAAAAGTAATTTATGGTGACAGAAGTAAGAAAGTGAGCTGAGAAAAATTTTCTATATTTTGTGCAGGGTGGTAGTCACACAGGTGAATACAATTGAGAAAACTCATCTAATGGCATACTACAAACTACACACTACCATATGTAAATTACAGCAGTCTCCCTTTAATTATTGTTTCACTTTCTAAAGCTTCAGTTATTTATAGTCAACCTCTGTCTGAAAACATTAGTTGTAAAGTATAAAAATAAGTAATTCATAGATTGTAAATTGCCATTATGTGTAGCATTACAAAAATCTCATTTTCTCCCACTCCACCCTGCTGAGGGCCTGAGGCATGAGTCATCTTATAATTGTTCTATCTTCTTATTAGTTATTGATAATCTCTGTACCTAATTTATAAATTAAGCCATGTCATAACTTTGCACATATAGTCAAAATATTACATACAGGGCTCTGCGCTCTGTAGTTTCAGGCATCCACTAGAGGTCTTGGAACACACATGTGCGATAAGAGAGGACTACTGTTTATCTCAATTGTCTAATAAAAAAAAGAATCACACAAATATAATCGGGATATATTTGAACCTTAAAGTAAGTTTTATACAGTCATAGGGTAAAAGTTAGGGATTAACATTTCAGTGCTGCCATGTGTCAAACTGTATGAGGCACTTAACATAGAAAAGTAACATTCCTCATGAAATTCTGAGTAATCCTAAGAACCAAATTAAATTCTGCAGTGCTCCCTCGCTCTCTCTCTCTCTCCCAGGGATTGAACTCAGGACCTTGTGCTTGCCCAGCACAGCACCACTAAGTTAAGTCTCCAGCCCTGAACACTTTGAAAAGCAGGTATTTTTACAGCAGATGGAATTTCTAAGGAAATTTCATTTCTAAGGGGAGTAGTAGTTTTCCCAGTAGTTCATCTGGAAAATACCCATCCAATTTACTAGTACAGTAAAGAATTTCTACATAAGTACTTGAATTTTATATTAACAACATTTGTCAGTTGAAGAGTTTAAATTGTGATTTATATCCAAAGTTCACATATGACAATGCTAAGTGTTCCAACTTGAAGTGAAATAATAAATTCTCCTTTGAACCACAGTATCTTTTAATAGAATTTTATTTCAAGAATATAACAATCCAGGAAAATTCCAGATGTTCATTTTATAAAGCCAAAATGAAGAATAGAACAAGAATAATCTATTAAACAGAAGTTGCTATTTGGAGGAGAAAAAATGAAGTATTCTGGAAAAGAAAAATGTACTTAAGTGTTTTAAGGAGATAGATGTAGAAGATGAAAGGCTCTTGAGGGTGTAATCTATTGTCTCTGTGACTATTTATTATTTCTGTTGACTAACAAGAATATGGCCCTTGGTACTTTTGTTTAGTACAAAAAGATGTCCATAATTTCAAGGATTTATATTTTTCTGTCATTCTATGTTTATATGACATCTTTTGGAAAGAATTTTTTAAATTCTTTATTCTCATCTGCCAGTACTTCTCCCTTATCCATAAAAGCTAGTTTAAACTTAAGCATATTATTTGAAGCTTTTTATAATCTGGACCAAAGCTACGTAACATTTATCATTTACTTTTGCACTCTTGCCATTTTGTCCAGCCAACCATGCCTACGTGCTGACTCCAAAATGACTTACGGATTCTCACTTTCAAATTTTGTTCATTTTGCTATTCCTGCTACTTCTGGTAGAGTGATAAAGTAAAAAGAAAGAGTATGAGATAAGTTAATTCTAATTCCGCAGTTAGCCACTTATTAGTGACACGAACTTGTGTAGGTCTTTTAATCTTCCTCAACATTGATTTTTTTATACATAAGCCGAGACCATTAGTACTTACCTCTATTTTAGTGCTCTACTTTGAATATTAAATGAGATGTTTTTGTGCCTGATACATCATGCATGATAAATATTATTTCTTTATCATGGGGGGAGTTGACACAGGATCTCACTGTGTAGTTCAGGCTAACCTTGAACTCACTATGCAGTCCAGGCTGGCTTCCAGCTTGTGACAATCCTCCTGCCTCAGCCTCCCAAGTGCTGGAATTATAGGAGTGTACTGCCACACCTAGAGCACTTCTCTGTGATTGTTAACCCTCCTTTCCACCTTGAAATTCCCTGAAGTCTAACTTTCCATGAGGATCCAGCTCAAGCCCCACATCTTGAAACCATATTGAACAACCCTTCACTGCTCAGTTGGCTGTACCATACTGCCTCGTGTTGCTATTTAACTTTTTACTAGAATATCTTGTCTCCTCAGTGGTCTTATAAATTCCACAAAGAGAACAACTATTTTTGTATTTATTATACATCAACCATATTACAGGTTTATTGTAGATTTTAATACTATATTTCTTTGTGAGGAACTCAAGACAGTTCGGTGGCAGGGCTAGTGGAGAGTTGTGCAATGTGTTCAGTCACACATCTCTGTGCAGAAGGGCCCCAAGCTTGGCTTAATGCTTGGGTGTTGTCTTGAAATTCTTAATATTTTATAAATAAAATCTCACATTAGATTTTATTCCGGGCCTTGCAATTATGTAACCAATTCTTCCAGACTTGAGGAGGCAGATCAGACAAGAGGGTAGCTGGAGTGGATAGAATGGCACGCCATAAATGAGAAAGCAAGAGGGCGAGCTCCCTACAAATCCTCAGCCGAGTGCTTGTATGTGCATGTGTGTTAAGATTCCACCCAAGGCCATGAAAGAATCCCCAGAAAGGAAAAGGTAGAATAGTTACCAGAATCACTGTATTAAGATAAAAGTTTTCTTCAAAGCAAAGACTACTAGTAGAGCTTCATGAGGTCTTTTCATGATAGAAGAGTCAGTTCATTCAGGGGACAAAATCTAAATGGTTATAGTCCAGAAAATAGAGCTTCAAAACACATGAAGCAAAAATTTACAGAACAGAGAAGAAAAATAGAGAAGTCCACAGTTAGGTTCAGAAATTTCAACATATCTCCCTCGGAAGAACTAGAAGACATAAAATCAGTAAGTATAAGTAGTAAAAAATCAGTTAACACAACACTGGACATATTCTCGTTGCCTAGAATTTCTTTCACTATTCTGGGTCAGTTCTGGTTCTAGATGAATTTTTGGATTATTTTCTCTGGTTCTGTGAAATATGTTGCTGAGGAAAATGACTCCTTTTCCACTGTTGGTGGGAATGTAGACTGGTGCAACAACTGTGGAGATTCCTCAAAAAGCTAGGATTAGAGGTCCCATTTGACCCTGCTTTTCTCCTGCTAGGAGTATACACAAAAGAATTAAAAGAATCATATCATAGTCACATATGTGCATCCACATTCACAGCAGCACAGTTTGTGATTGCTAAATCCTGAGAACAGCCCAAATGTCCATCAACTGCAGACTGGATAAAGAAGATGTGGGATTTTTAAAAAATATGAAATGGTGCATTACTCAGCCATAAGGAACGATGGATTAGATTAGATTAGACATTTATATTTAAATGGATGTACTTAGGATACAGGTGTATAAATACCATATCATTTCTCTAGCATGAGAAACTGAAGATGTAAATGAGTCCAAATGTATGATAGGTATTATGAAATAAGAAGAAAATATTCAAAGGGAAAGAGGAGTTAGTGAAAGTAAGGAAGGGAAAGAAAAATTTGATGGTAAAAAATTGAAACAAAGCTTATGTGTATAGCAGGTAGGGGTTGTAGGGAAAGCAGGGGAATGGGAAAATGAGAATCAAGATAAATTATGTACAGGTACAAATTCTCAAAGTTGAATGTGATCATAATGTGTACCTAAAATGTACCAACAAACTCAATAAAGGGAAAAAACTATTATACATAAAAACAGTAAGAATATAAAGTTGTACAACACTGTCAACCATTAACTCAAATAACATTTATAAGACATTCTACCGCACAATAGCAGAATATACATTATTTTCAGAACAAGTAGCAAGGTTCTGGGCTTATTTTACAATGTAGGTTTTATTATTATTCAGCTATGGTGAGGTCAACAAATCATGAGAAGATTACCATTGAAAAGATAATTTGTTAGAGATTCCAAGAGAGTGGCATGACAAAGAACAAGGGGTAACACAGGGAAGTACCAGGGCTGGTCAGGAGGTACAGAAAGAGAGAGATAGAGATAAGAAAGAGCCCTCCATGAGGTTTCCTTCAGAGGAAAGAACAGGTAAGGCAGGGTAAACAGGTTTAGAACTAGCTAGTTCTGAAATATTTTAGAGGGCTTTGGGACATGTTATGGCGTGTATCTAGATGTCCCCCCAAAGCTTCACGTACTCATAGGTGGACTTTTCAGAGGTAGCTAGATCTAGGATGTGTGACACCAGATTAGTCCACTAATTGTTTTTGCATAATTCTGGATGTGGATAATGACAAGCCCACCTTGGGTTTGGATGGCACCATCCAAAAGGCTGTCTCTCCTCTGCCATACCCCTCTGCCATGCTATCCTGCCTTGGAGCCAGTTTGCTATGAACTGAAACCTTTACAAAATGTGAGCTGAAATAAACCTTTGCTCCTTTAACTTGATGTTGAGTATTTTGTCTCAGCAATGAGAAAAGTAACTAAGACAGGGCATCAGTGCTGTTCCCAGCTGTCGGATATCTGGACCTGAGTGATCAGGGTCAGTGCTTGGAGCAGCCTGGAGTGTAGGAGCTCAATAAAGAAGGTGGTTGGGGATCTTGGGCTCTAGATTGGTCAGTCTGCATATGAAGGACACAGCCTCCAGGTGAGTTGTTTATGATCTCTAGGAATAAGTTTCTAAAGGGTCAGAAAGGACCTAAGATTTCAAAGTATCAACAATACAGTATAAAAAAATAACATTAAGATAGGCTACATAACAAGTCTCAATACACTTAACAAGATTATTATCATGAAAAATATGTTCTCTGACCATAAAGAAATTAAATTTGAAGTCAATAATGTATCTAGGAAATTCTCAAATATTTAGAAGTTAAATAATATATTTCTATATAGCAAATACCTGAGAAAAAAGCAAAGGACATTTAAAAATATTACAAATTAAATGAAAGTACAACATATTATAGTTTTGA
This sequence comes from Petromus typicus, assembly GCA_004026965.1. Taxonomy (NCBI): domain Eukaryota; kingdom Metazoa; phylum Chordata; class Mammalia; order Rodentia; family Petromuridae; genus Petromus; species Petromus typicus. The sequence continues at coordinate 46,050 of PVIR01004133.1, read as the reverse complement.
CATGCAGAAAGGTAGTTAAGAGAAATGTGTAGTGCTGAATGTTTATGTAAGAAAGATTTTTTCCATAAATGACTGAAGTACCTACCCTAAGAAACTAAAAAAAGAGCAAAAAATAATAAAATGGAAAAAGAGAAAGAGAAAACTAAAAGCTGTATTTTAGTAGACATCAATAAAATTGATAAGCCTATAGCTATATTGATCAGAGAAAACAAACTATCAGAACCCAGAGGGGCCACGTGTGATGGTGCACATCTGTAATCCCAGCATTTGGGAGGTTGAGGCAGAAGGATCTAGGCCAGCCTGGGCCGCATAGTAAATTCAAAGCCATCCTGAACTACATAGTGACATCTTATCTTGCAAAACAAACCAAAATAAAACACCAAGAATAATAGAAATCACTATAGAAACAATAAGCATAAATAGTTAATAAAGTAATCTTTATACCAATGGACAAATACCTTGATGACCAAGAAAACTATTGATGATCACCCAAGAAAAATAGATAGCCTGAGCTTCTCTATATCCACTGAAATTTGTAGTTAAGGCTCTTCATGCAAAGAAAACTCCAGGCCTAGGTGGCATCAATGTAGAGTTAAAAATAAAATATTCCAGAAAATGAAGAGAAAACTCTTTTTGTCTTATCCTGCAAGGCCAGCATTACTCTGACACCCAAGTCAGGCAAAACTATACCAAAAAAGAAACAATAGATCAATATTTCATATGAATATAGACATAAAACTTAAGTTCTTAACTAACTGCACCTAACAATATATATATATGTATTGTATATATACATTATATATGTATATATTATATGTATATATTATATATACATTATATATATAGTGTGTGTATGTGTGTGTATATATATATATATACATACATATATATATATATATATATATTTTTTTTTTTTTTTTTTTTAGGTTTTTTTGAGACAGGGTCTCATTTTGTGGTTCAGGCTGGCCCCGAGCTCAGCCTCAAACTCACATCATAGCAATCCTCCTGCCTCTGCCTCCCGAGTGCTGGGATTACAGGCGTGAGCCACCACGCCTGGCACTGTGGTATGTGGTACTGGTTGCTGCTGGGTGTGAGTCTCCACACTCAGTATGGTACGTGATTACCGGGGATTGAACCCAGGTCCTCGTGCTTGCAAAACAGGTGCCAGAACCACTGAACTAACTCCCCGGCCCTGCACCTAACAATATATTAAAAGGATAATATAGCATGAGTGAGAATTATCTGAAGAAAGCAATGTTGGTTTAACATCTGAAAAACAAACAATTGTAATTCATCATATAAAAATTATTAAGAGACTCTCAATAGATGGTTAAAGTAAAAACATATTGACAAAATTCAACAAACATTAATAATAAAATCCTTGGCAAACTAGAGATCGAATGCAGTACACTAAACCTGACCTCTAGAAAACCTGTCTCCAGCTAGTGCAGATTTTTGCTTCAGTGATAACGGAAATTAAAACCTAAGCAAACAGCATGAATTCATAGGCAAAAGCTTTAACTGGAAAGTAAGAGGAAATGGTAAATAACTGGGGTCTGGGATTTAGCTCAGTGGTGCCACACCTACCTCCCTTGCAAGCTCAAGGTCCTGCGTTTGATCTCCGGCACTGGAAAGAAAAAAAAAAGTGGTAAAGGACTTTAGCTTGAGGAGCTAGTCCCTGTCTCAAAAAAAAAAAAAAAAAAAAAAAAAAAAAAAAAAAAAAAAAAAAAAAAAAAAAAAAAAAAAAAAAAAAAAAAAAAAAAAAAAAAAAAAAAAAAAAAAAAAAAAAAAAAAAAAAAAAAAAAAAAAAAAAAAAAAAAAAAAAGAAAGAAAACTTCAAATCTTAAAATAAAATAAAATAAAAAACAAAGTTATATATATACCAGGAAAATCACACAAAAATTCTCCTAGGAATTTACCCCAAATGAAAGCTTATGTATACACAAAGATTAGTACATTAATGTTCATAATAATTTATTTGTGATGACCTCAAACTGGAAACAGCTCAAATCTCTCAGAGGAGAGTAGATAGATGAATTGTGGGATGGTGTTCAGCTCAGTGAAATAATGTAGAAGCAAAAGATTCCACTTATATAAAAATCTAGAAGATCCAAACTACTAAATCATGAAAAGAAACAGATCAGTGGTTGCGAATAGATGGGGACTGGGACACGTGAAGGAAGAGGAAGAAATCACAAAGGATCATGAGGATACAAGTTATTTCAATGCGCTGATGGTTGAATGGATGTATAAATATATATGTTAAAATTAAGTGAGAATTGGGCCTGGGAGATAGCTCAGTGGTTCCGGCGCCTGCCTTGCAAATGCAAGGGCCAGGTTCGATCCCCAGTTACCACATACAATACTGGGTGTGGAGACTCACGCCAACAGCAACCAGTACCACATACCACAGTGCCGGGCGTGGTGGCTCACGCCTGTCATCCCAGCACTCGGGAGGCAGAGGCAGGAGGATTGCTGTGATGTGAGTTGGAGGCTGAGCTCAGGGCCAGCCTGAACCACAAAGTGAGACCCTGTCTCAAAAAAAACAAAAACAAAAACAAAATTAAGTGAGAATTAAGATGTGTCATGTACTGGTAAAAACTCTCATCGTTAAATGTGATCATAATGTATATATAAAATGTATCAATAAAATCAATTTTTAAAAAATTCACCAATTATACTTTATATATAATTTATTTGAATATGATTATATTACAAGTAAGCTGAAAATAAAAAGGAGTAATTATATCAACTCTTTCTAAAAACCTGATTTCAATATTCTTTAAATTGTTCTAGACTAGAAAAAGTTCATATTCTTTTTGTATATAAAATTGGTACTTGGGACGGGAATACAGCTCAGTGGCACCATGTCCCTAACTGGCAAGCACAAGGTCCTAAGTTCAATTCCCAGTACTTAAATAAATAAATAAATAAAATTGGTACTGAATTTTTTTAGGTTCTTCTCAGACAATATGATAATCCAATCTCAATTATGTATTTTGAGATAAAATTATAAATAAAATATTCAACAAGCATAGACAGCAGCATATCAATTAGTACTATTTGACTTATTCAAAGTTTATTCAAGATTTAAGAAATAGTCGATACTATTACATTTCAAATATTCATCATACTAAAGTAGAGGGAGATGAAGTGATCCTCTCTGTAGACACTGAAAAGTATTTGGTAGGAAAATACGCATAAAATAGGAAGACAGAAGTTCTATACACGAGCTGTCTTCAATTAAAAACCATACATTGCTTAATGGAAAACATTAGAAACTTTCCTACTAAAGTCAAGATAAAGACCAAGAAAATCACCATTATTTAACACTGTATTTGAGGTACTGCTGAGGACAACCAGAAAGGGAGAGAAAACGGAGCACAACATCAAGAAGAAGAGGTAAACTATCAAAAGAACAAATTGAAAAGCTACTACAAATACTAACAGAAGTCAGTAAAGTAGCAGGGTAAAATTTCAATAAGCAGAAATCATATGTTCAAATAAGAAAATGTGAAATGAAATGACAACACTTTAAAAAGCAACAAAAATACTTCATTACCTAGGAAGGAAATTATCAAGAAATACACAATACCTATGTATGCAAATCTTTGAAGAACCTAAAGAAAAAAAGAATTCATATTCTCAGTAAGAGATACGATCATACATATGTAAATTATCCCTACGTAAATTTATAAATTTAATAGGATCTCTGTGAAATTGAATTTTGTGGGTTTTGTTAACTAGTATGAGTTATGTTTATTTTTGCATGCCTGTATAAATTGGTGTTTACATGCTTTGGCAGTTCCTAAGAGGGGAATTTTCTCCATGTAAGTCTTTCACTAAGATAAAAGCAACTCCTTAAAAATAGACAAAAAGGGGCCGGGGATTTAGCTCAGTGGTTCCGGCGTCTGTCTTGCAAGCGCAAGGACCCAGTTCGATACCCAGTAACCACATAACAATACTGGGTGTGGAGACTCACGCCCAGCAGCAATCAGCACCACATACCACAGTGCCGGGTGTGGTGGCTCACGCCTGTAATCCCAGCACTCAGGAGGCAGAGGCAAGAGGATTGCTGTGATGTGATTTAAGTCTGAGCTCAGGGCCAGTCTAAACCACAAAGTGAGACCCTGTCTCAAAAAACCTTAAAAAAAAAAATAGACAAAAGGCCTGAGCAGACACTCTACATGAGGAAGTACATTCAATAAAGATATGAAATAGTGTTCAGTTTCATTGGTTATCAGAGAAATACAAATTAAAACCCAGATGAAATACTATCACCCAAAGATTGACAAAAATCACATAGAATAGTAATCATGCTCACAAAGATATAGAATAAGGAGAGCCCTCCTAACTGCTGCGTAAATTGCTACAACTGTTTTGAAAAGACAGTCTATTATCTCATAAAACTGAAGCTTTATATTTTCTTCCAGGTTATAAACAAACCTTTACGAAATACCGTTTCTACACTGGACAGTAGTGCTAGAATGACAGCATTGTTCACAACAATTCCACTCTGGAAATATTCCAGATTTCCATGGACAATAAAATGATACATCAGAGTAGTGCCTCTTACAATGAAACACGGCACAACAGTGCAAATGAAAAAAATAGCGCAACATGATAAATCTTATAAGAGGGTATTTTTACAAAATAATGTCTATAAAATTCATTTGTTTGCATGCATGTAACAACTCTGGAAAGATATACATTACCTTTTTAGAGAAAGCTCCAAAACAAGTGAAAGTAAACTTCCACATAGATGGAGAAAGTGATTCCATTATACACCAAGCTCCTTTTAGGGTAAAGGTCTTGGTAAGGGGATTTAGATTATAAATGCTTTTTTTTTTTTTTTTAGGTTTTTTGAGACAGGGTCTTGCTTTGTGGTTCAGGCTGGCACTCAGCTCAGCCTCAAACTCGCATCTCAGCAATCCTCCTGCCTCTGCCTCCCGAGTGCTGGGATTACAGGCGTGAGCCACCACACCCGGCACTGTGGGATGTGGTGCTGATTGCTGCTGGGCGTGAGTCTCCACGCCCAGTATGGTATGTGGTTACCGAGGATTGAACCTGGGTCCTTGTGCTTGCAAGACAGGTGCCGGAACCACTGAGCTAACTCCCCAGCCCTAAAAATGCTATTTTTAGAAAAAGTATCTATAATGTTTTGACAGATGTTCACTTTATTCATATTACATACTTCCTGCTTATATTTTCTGGTCTTTTTTGCATAAATTATTTCACAATTTCAAGGGGGAAAAGCCGCAGTACAGTAGCAAAATTAATAAGGACATAGATGCTAAAAAAATACAAGAAAATGACAAGTGACTAAAATATATGACAAGATGCTCAGTCTTGGCCATGAAAAGATAGAAGCAAATTAAAATTATGCTGAAAATACCACTCTCTGCATGGCAGACTGGCAAAACCCCCAGCTCCTCCTATTCTTGAGGCTTGAGGAAACAGACATATCATATCACACATTTCAGTCAAGAGTTAAATGTGTATGTCCCTCTGGAGGGCCATTTGGTGGTAACTATAAAGTAAAATTACAAATACATATGACTGCTTGACCCAGTCATCCTATCTCGGGAAATTTGGGAAATGTCTGTTCATGTATAAATGATTTATATGCAGTCCTACTCAAGCAGTGTTTGTAACAGCAAGTAAATAAACACCATACAAATGCCCATTTGCTGAAGGCTGGTTCCATAAATTATGGCACAGTCACATAAAGGAACTGATGCAACACGAGCAGAGCGCCAAGGAGGCTCTGCACTTCACTGACACGTAAACATCTCCAGGACGTGTTGTGAAACAAAGGAAAGCAAGGTGCAGAACAAAGTGTACAGAGGCTGCCTTGGAGAGCCTCCTGGAGCCACTTCGGAAAGACATAAATACTTTGTAGGAGACTGAGGAGTAGAAACAGATGAGAGATGGAAATGGCTCTTCTATTATATAGTCTTTCTATATTTTTAAATGTTAGAAACAAGGTAATATTTATTGAAAAAGTCAAAATTTGAAAAGGAAAACAAAATCTAAACAAAAATTTACCAGTAGACTTCTACTCATATGTTAACACGCCACTTTGTTTTCCTACTGTGCAAGTTGGAGCCTTCTTCGCATTCAGATTTATAGACTCTTCTGACTCACCCTTGGTCACAGACAACACATCCTATCCTGAGGACCCACTGCTCTTCATGGCTGTGCTCATAATCCGGGTACAGCCAGTGCCTGGGGATTAGCAACATCCTTTCGGACAGTCTAGCAAACGTCCTGATTAAAATCTTTGCCAGCTCCCCAGTTGTTAAGATGCAGAAGGCCACTGTTGAGAACAAAGTTACTAAATTATCCAGGGTGAGGTCAAAGACACTCCTACTCCCTAGGGATGAGAGAAAACAAATAATTTGGAGCTTCTTTATTTTGGAGATGCATCCAAGGTGCTGGGTATTGGAGGAGAATGTTATGCACACAGTGAGGGTGAGAGAAGAGAGAGAAGCCAGAGAGATTCTTCTAAACCAAAAAGAGAGTAAGAGATACATGCCAATGGCTTTTAAGTGTAAGTGTCTGCAAAGAGGACAGCCTGACATGTTATTCTTCAGTCTGATATCTTCCTGCTAGGCACCACTGTAGCAAGAGAAACAGCATTGGAGGGAGATGGCACAGTGGTGCAGCCAGGCAGAGGTGTAGGGACCGCCTGTCTGGTTTCCGGTCTCTGAGAGGAATGGAAGATGGCTTCCACACATGGCTGAAGGGCCCAAAGTCAGAGGATGTAGGGGAGGAGACAAGGGAAAGGGGTGAAGCTGGGGCCCAGGAGTGTTTTCATCAGAGGAATGTCAAGTGGAGGGTAACAGAGAAATATAGCTGAGTTATATGCTCAGGCCTCTGGGAGCTCCACCCAACAGCAGAGGAAATATTCAGAGGGAAGAGTGAGGCTTGAGAAACCAAACAGGCCTACAGGTGCAAACCCTGACTAGAGCCACAAGGCTGTTGGGGGTTGGAAATAGGACCACATCTGGGTAATTGCAATGGGACAGTTTTAATAACAAAAAAATGACCAAAACATTCTGTAATCCAACTGAGATACTGTTAAGAGTGAGCCACTGCTACTCTGAGACAAAGGGCAAATCAACAGTACATGGGAACAGTTACTGGAAAAAATGAAACTCTTGCCTTTGGTATCCCATTTATATCCTGTTAAAATTGAGACTCCTCACTAATTTTTTTCAATTAAGAGATATATTAAAAAACAGTAGTGAATTGCCAGAGGTTAAAGAACTTTTTAGAAGTCAGTAAGAAGCTTGTTTACTGAGAGATACTGACCGAATAATATTGACGTTTCATGAATCAATCACACGAGCATTTCACAGCTTGGGAAATTCTGTGATTTGCCTCAAGAGTTTCTAACAATCTGCTTGTCTTAATCCTATAGCATGCCATGTGTCAGGCAAGCTTCTTGTGCATGTATTCTTCCTTTTAAAAGGAAGAATTTCTCCTCTGTTACCCTCCACTTCCTGCATCATAGGGTCATATTAAAAAAAAACATGTTAATGACAACAGGGAATCAAATTTAGGTGAAAATCTAACCATGTGTGACACTGCAAATGCAAATGCCACTTGAGCAGCATTTCATTGAACAGGTCATTTCTATACTTGGCATACATAGTGACAACTACATCACAATTTGCTTCTTTGCCTAAAGCCTGGAAAGTTTTCTTTAATGTGTATTGCAATTTTGGAACTGTTTAAAATATTTAATGCCTCTAATTATGAACAAAATACGTTCAAAACTCGTTAAAGTGAATTCCCATAATTTTCAGTGTTTCTGCATTGCAGTGTAGGGAATAGGTTTTTAATTTCAAAGTTTGTAGGCAAATCGATTGAACAATAGTGGTTAAGATTGTGTTTAGCTTGATAAAACCTGACTCTCTTTACATATTCATAGGGGTTTATGTTTCTCACATCAGAGGAGTCCAGAAGTTGGCAGCTCAATATGCAAGAAATACCCCAGGCTCCTTCCACTTTCACCCCTATCATACTTAGAGGGTGGTTTCCCTACTATGCTTATTACTCAGTGGGTACATGATAGCAATCCTGCAGCTATCATGATGACTATCTTCCAGGTAGAAAGCTTTAGCAAGGCAGGAAGGGTAGGTAGCAACCACATCAGAACATCAAGCATGTTCCCAGAATTTTTTTTTTGAGACAGGGTCTCACTTTATATTTCAAACTGGCCTCAAATTTATTATGTGACTCAGGCCAGCCTCGAAGTCACAGAAATCTTCCTCCCTCTGCCTCCTGAGAACTGGGATTACAGGCATGAGCCACCACACCTGGCACTATGGTATGTGATTACCAGGGATTGAACTCAGGAATTTGCGCTTGCCAGGCAGACACTAGAACCATTGAACTAAATCTCCAGCCCTCCCAGAAATGTTTGATGTCATCTGTTTATATCTCATTGACTAGAATATGTCACCTCGCCATACCATGCTAGTGGGAAATCTGAAAGGCTCTTTTTAGCTAGGCATATTCCCTTCCAAAGCAAATGTCTGTGTCATATGAAATAGGAGTTAAGTAGGTATCTAGTAGTATCCCATGTCACTCAGTGGTTAAGACAAGTAGTATTTGTCTCCTACTGTCAGTCAAATGACCAATATTTTGGGGGAAGGGGGTGCAGAGGAGTAATGTGAAGAGAAGTAGAGTATGTTCACACAACAATGTATTTCATTCAAAGTCTCACCTGTTTTTAGATATAAATCAGTTCCTCTGAGTTTGTGAGGGAAGATTAAGGTTATGTAGTATAGAATCTTGATATGAGCCTGGGCCAAATGCAGTTTTTCAGAATCACTGTGAACTAGCTTAGCTCCATATGGACATTTTTGTTACCAGTTACATTATCTTCTTATATCCACCACAGAAATAGATGGCAAAAAAAGGTTTACAGCCTCAAAAGAGCATTTCTATAATGATTTCTACTGGGACTAATTAACAATTGTCCCTAGAAGAGTCTTAGCTGGGAATAGCTGTCACTGGGTTACTTTGTTAGAGAGTCAAGGACCCAGGAACAGTGCCTTTGGGCCTCCCAGTAAAGACCTCAGACTTTGGCATGGTGCATATCACATCAACTCAGTTCGGTTTCCTGGACCACTCAAAGTTACCATTCAAGAAAATGATTTTCAGTGCCGGGCGTGGTGGCTCACGCCTGTAATCCCAGCACTCGGGAGGCAGAGGCAGGAGGATTGTGATGTGAGTTTGAGGCTGAGCTCGGGGCCAGCCTGAACCACAAAAGCGAGACCCTGTCTCAAAAAACCTAAAAAAAAAAAAAAAAGAAAATGATTTTTATATCCAACTTATGATTATTAAACCAAGATGGCAAACTGAACCCACCTGTCAGCCTCCCCCTTCTAATCTCAAAGTTATTAAAAATAACAGAAAACATATTGTCCTGGTTACATTTCCCATTGCTGAGACAAAATAACTGACCCCCAAACATAAAGGAGGGGAGGTTTGTTTAGCTCATAGTTTGTAAAGGTTTCAGTCCATAATCAACTGGCTCCAGGGCAGCGTGGCTTACAAGACAGGCAATGCAGAGGAGAAACAGTTCATGGGAGACAGAAGGTAACAACACAACAAGGGGGGACCATAGTCCTTTCTATCCTTTTATCTCATCCAGGCTACTTAGGGCAGGCAGCATTCACACCCTTAATCCTAGCATTGCACCATGAATCAATTCCAGCATCACACTCCAGATCCAGCCACCCCTGAAAAAGCCCCACCTATGACTGCATGAGGCTTTGGGAGGGACAGCTAGACACAAACCTTATATATACATACTCTTGAAACTAACACGTTAGTGCTAGAAAATAGGAACTCCTGAAATACTTAGGGACAGTGGGAATTGCGTGAAATAAAGGAAACATTAGAGATTTTAGGAAAGAATGTTTTGCTTGTTGACATTTTCTGCCTGATGACTCCTACTTAATCATAAGAAGTTTGATGGAGGATGGGGCCGGGGAGTTAGCTCAGTGACTCTGGTTTCTGTCTTGCAAGCGCAAGGTCCTGCATCCGATCACCAACAACCACGTACCACAGTGCCAGGCATGGTGGCTCACACCTGTAATCGCAGCACTCAGGAGGCAGACACAGGAGGATTGCTATGAGTTTGAGGCTAGTCTGAGCTTCATAGTGAGCTCAGGCCAGCCTGAACTACAAAAAAGCAAGACTCTGTCTAAAAAGAAAAAGAAAGAAAAAAAGAACTTTGATGGAGGAAATTAACCATCTTCAGCCCTATATTCTAATCAATAAGCATCTTCCAAATTAGTAGTTTAAAAATCACAGAGAATAGCACTTTAAAGGAGATAAAGCTTATTAGAGTCACTAGTAAAGTTTTGCATCTGGAAAGGAGTGTGAAATTTTAACAGGCTAAGGCAAGTCTGACCAATGAGCTAGTCCAACAGGAAAATGGTGGTGTTTACATAGTGCTAGCAATACAGTCCTTCTCTGCAATAAAAAAATACCATGAGGCTCTATATAGTCCATACAAGGATTAAGCTATGACAAATGCCAACGTCGTATTAGAAGCCTTGATAGAACACCCTGACTTCTTCATATAGAGTCCAGCCCCTAGGATTTTAAAGTCTTAGCTGAAAATACTGGAAACAAAATTCCAATTGGTGTTTTGAAGTTTGCCTACTAATTGTAAAAGGATTTTATACAAAAATAAAAAAGGTGAATTTGATCCTATAACACAGATTAGTGTATAATGAAATGATTTAAAAGAATCTAGTAGGTGTATTCATTAGATGCCCATAATATTTGGTATGAGTGTAGTAAAACTCCATTGGAGTACAAGGATCCAAAAAAGAAACATGAAATGGTCAGGATTTAAAGTGATCTGATTCCTTAATGAAAAACAGTAGGCCGTTCAGTAGGCTGAGAAACAACAGCTCCTTTCAGGACTCAGTATTAGCACATTGTGGTTTCAGTGTATTTAATATTTCATGACAGTGGGAAGCATGTCAGGTTTGAGAAAGGAAATCTGAATTCTAGCTCCAGATTCGTTATTATATATCTTGTGACTATGGGTAAATCTCTTCACTTCTCTGAGCATCAGTTTCCTCATCTATAATATAAAAGGACTGGACTAAAATATTCTCAAAGTTTTTTCTACCACTAAAATACTGTGGCCTCACTTTTCTTTTTCCCTCTGGCTTTTTCTGATAACCAGACCTTCTCTCTCTATTCTAGACTTCAGGTTTACTCCTGCTGCCTCTGCTTCCCCTCCTGTCAGAGTTATTCCCATTGTAGGCAACAATGCCTATCCTTGGGATCCCACTGGGGACTTTATCTTGTTTGTTTCATTTCTCCAAAGCCATTTTTCTTAGGAGTGGTGCACCCTGAATAACAGTTTCTTTTCCCAAATGAGTGAAATGATGCTGAAGATTTGAGCTCCTGTGGCCAGGCCTAGAGAGGGGACCAGCAAGTTCTGCTGCCTCCTCCATGCTGCTGGAAGTGGTTCTTTGAGGGCCGAGGCTTGCATGCTCACTTCTAACATAGATCTGACTGGAGGAGGGTTTTTGTGGCTTGAGAGACTGAAGGAGGGACATGTTCACCTTGCTTTGAATAAAGCAAAATGGAAAGCCTTTTCCCAGCATGCAGCCAATTCCCAGTCTACCCAGCCATTTCATATTTAAATTTAAATTTATGCAAATGAAGCAGAGTATATTTAATTCTGTATGTATATATAATGATACATACATTCTATGCATAATTTATGCACTTATACCTATACCCAAAGCAACAAAACACACAACATGAAGTGGTTTCTTTTCTATCTTTACTTATAGGAGTCTCAGAACTATTGGTGTTTGTCTGGTCCTCTCTCTAAGGTTTCTTTCCCTCTTTGTGAGCTGTGAAGGGGGTTTGCTGACAGTGGAGATGCCAAGACATTAAGAATAAAAGCCAGTTCCTAATCCTATAAATTATCCCTCCTCCCAGTTCTCCAGGGTGGGTGAGTCTATCTTGTAATCCTTCATGCTACTGTAATCACCCTGCATGTGACTGAGACACAAGTTCACAAAGCATGTGCATGATATTCGCAAACACTCCAGAAGGCAAACTCTTCTCGCTCCAAAAATGAGTTACCTTGAGCATCTCTCAAATGGCTATAGCTCTTTTTTCCCTTTGAGACAGAGTCTCACTTTGTGGCTGAGGCTAGCCTCAAATTTGCAGCTCTCTTGCCTCAGCCTCATGAGTGCTGTGATTTCAGGCATGTGCCACCATGCTCGGCCTATGACTGCAGCTCTTTAAAATCCCAAAGTCAAGGAGCATGAAGGGAGGGAGGGAAAGAATAGGGACCAAAAATAAAGACATGTTATGAACGTGTACGAACTCCCACAGTGAATGTAATCTTGTACTGCAAACATGTACTAATAAAAGTAAAAATGAAAAACATTAAATCCTGAAGTTAGTTGTATATTATAGTTGTATATTCATGCACATGTATGTGTTTATACTACAGACTTTGAGATTGTGTTTTTTCCCTTAACACGCTTAAGTGGGAAATGTCTCCAGCATATATCTTAAACCTGATTTGTCATTTTAACCAAAACATTATCTCTCACCTATCAGTATCTTGGCTTATATTTTGTCATGCCACGGCAGAAATATTGAGTCTAAGGAAAAGCCAAGGAAAGGAAATTCTGTGCTGTCTCCCTTGGTGCTCCACCTCCCCACCCCCACCCTTATGTCTAGACATTGCAGCAGGCTTCACAGTTACCACCCTCTTTTCCACATTTCATTAATAATTGTACAAGTCAAACAATAGCTAATCTGGCAATTATGTGCAAGTTAAACACTGGAACATGTTACCCAGCATTGCCTGCCAAATCACATTAAAATTTGGATCAATGAAGGTGCTGAAAGATTTTTTTTCAAAAGTTTGTCCTATCTTTCTCGCCACTTTTGGGGAGACAGACTTCTAAAGGGGATTGGAGTTGTTTAAAAGGCAAGTCAGCAATAACAGCATGAAGCCTGCCTCCTTATGTTGCTGTTTTTCACAGTTAACTGAAATCCAGAGTTTGGGGGGGTGGGGAGTGAGGCGGAGTGTACCCACACCCTGACATCATTGCATCAGGCTGGAAAAATGAACACCACACCCCGGGCGGCCAGATTTCTGGGGTCATTTAATCACGCTCTGTACACCTGTGCTATGAGGGCAACGCAGCTGCAGAGACAAATGCTGCGAGACTACCAAGCTAATGTTCCTGTTCCCCTCTAGGTTGAGCTGCTTCCAAATTCCAACATTAGCTGGAAAAATGTTTGAAAAGTGAAGTAGAGCAAAAGCAAGAATGCATGTGCGGTGTGTTCTTCCAGAGTCAGCGTCAGGCTGAGGCTTCTCTTCCATGCTGCTTCAGCCTGTGCTCGGGCGTCCATCTTCCGAAGGATCTCAGTTTCCCGTGGCCACAGTGCTCTTCAGATGCCTTGAGCGTGGGGCGACCTATGTCACTGAGGGTCTCTCGCAACCTCCAGAAGTGCCTTCAGAATTCAGAATCAGTCTCTAAAAATAGTGCCAACTCTGTCCACACCTCTTCCTCCTGGGTTTCCTCACTTCTAATATTCCCAAGAGATGTTACTAAGAGGTGAGAACATGACTAGTCACAGGAAATACAACATCAATCATCCTTTCATCACAGAGTTCTGTGGAAATCCAGGAGAAGAAACAGAGAGGGAGTTGAGGACTGCGTTAGGCTTATAGTCAGATTGTCAGGAAAGTGCAGTGGACAACATCCATTGCCTGACGTGACAATTCCTGCACACTTGACTGAGATTTGGATCTGGATTAGGAACAAGATGTAATATACCAGCTGGGCTCCAGTTGCAAGAGATGAGCCTGGCTGCTGATCTTCTTGGATTGGAAGGACATATCTATATCTATATCTATATCTATGTCTGTATATATATCTATATATCTATAGATATATAGATATAGATGATATAGATATAGATATAGATATAGATATAGATATAGATATAGATATGTCGGTCCTTTGAGAGATTTAGTCTGCCTCCCTGTTAGAGGCAAAGACCCAGTATTTGAGTAGGAATCCTGAGATGGTGTAAAATCATTGTTGATGATACTAAACCTACCTTAGAATCTCCAGAAATACCTGTCTATCCTTGCTTCCTAGGCCACATAGAGGAGAATGTAAGGTTGGCCTGAAGCCTCTGAAAGCAATTATCAGCAGAACCCCATTCCCCCATGGAATCTCTTCAGTCTTTACACTTCTCCAGAGCTAGCATAAGTGATAAAGTAGGTTTACCTTTGTTGCTCAGTATTCCCTTGTAAAGCCTACATCTCCATCTAGGTCTTTCTCCCAGGTACTTATTACATTCATGTGGCACCTGAGTAAGTAGTCCAAAGAATTCCACCCCTATGGCTCAGCTAGATGAACTTTGTAGCTCCCAGCTTCTATTACCTCTCATTTGGCTTCTGCAGTAATTTCTGGTCTTGAACCACCATCTATTTTCTATTCTAAAATGCAAATCCAGTGAGATTTCACTTCATTTTTTCAAACATTTTTCCAGCTAATGTTGGAATTTGGAAGCAGCTCAACCAAGAGGGGAACAGGAATATTAGCTTGGTAGTCTCGCAGCGTTTGTCTCTGCAGCTGCGTTGCCCTCATAGCACAGGTGTATAGTATTGCCTAAACTCTTCCTTAGCTTTCTATGATCACTGGGTTAGATTCCATGCTTCCTTTTTCCAGGGTGTGCATGTCAGCGTATCTCTCCAGTCTTATCTCTTACTACATTCTGTGTACATGTCAATCAATATTCTATACATACGAGACATGTTGGCACACAACTGTAATTCCCGAAGTCTGGAAGTTAAGGCCAGAAGAACAACATGAGTTCAATATCAGCCTACATAGTGAGTTCAGGGGCAGCCTAAAAATCAAAACAAAATCTCTCTACAGAACTTTCTGAAGTTCTTGTACCATGACTTCCATCCTTTATGTGTACTATTCCATTTCCTAGAATAATCTTTACTTCCTCCTTTGGTCAACTTGGCATGGATCACCCCCTCATCTTTCTTCTCCACAGAGTTTCCCTAATTGCTGTAGGGTGGTTTATATTCCTTTATCATAACCTGTGTGCCCTTAATAACACCCCCTTCTTTTCACTGCTTGGTTGGTTCTCTCTCTCTGTCAGCATGTGCGCGTGCCTCAAAGCATCACAGGTGTAGGAAATGTTTTTGTTTTGCCCATCACCAGTCATTCAAGGCACCTGGACAAATTTTTATTGTTATACTCAGCAGAGTTAGCTGAAAACCACCACCACCCTTGGTCTGAAGTATCTTTAATAAAACCTAGTAATTCTACTGTAAGGTCTACAGCACTACTATTTTGACAGATTCTGAAAGGCAAGCAAATGAGGTCCATCCTAACATACATGCAAACATCATAACATGCAAAATCCCTAGCACCATTTTTTGTTCTCTTAATGGCTATTTCTGTTTACAGTGGAAAAGGCCTCATGTTAGTTTCTGAGGAGGCAAAGATGAAGAAAACCTGATCTTAGTACCTGGTGATCTCAAAGACTAGACAGAAACAAGTTAGCACGTGAGAATTCTGTAATGGAGTATGAACCAAATGTAGTGGAAGCAGAGGAGGAAATTTACAGACTTGGCTTAAGCAGTCTGGGAAGAGCATCACAGCAAGTTCCTCTTGTCTTTCTGAGAGCTCCACTTGTCCTTTGAGACTAACTTCACAGCTCCTTTCTCCTTGTCTTCTCCTCTTTATCCTCTTGAGGCTTTCCGAACCCTGCACACAGCAAATCTAGCCAGAGTCCCACGGCACACATGTTTTATAAAGCCCATCAAGTTCTTTAAGTTTGAGGAAATTTCTGCAAATTAGGCAAAGTGGGAGTTGGGCCCATCAGACCCCTGCTACATATGCAAACGAATCTCTGGAGAAAAAACTCAAACCAAGACACAAAGAGCTTGACCCAGTGAGAAACCTTAGTCAGTGAGCAGGAGGCAGCACGAGGGCTAAAGGACAAGAAGCAACTCTGTGCAGAGCTTGATGGCTGTGACTCAGTTTTCTAACATGGGCTTCAGGCTCAGGATAGCAAGGCTCCAATTTGACTTTGCTACAATTTATCCAGGATGTTTTTGGCTTCTTCCTCAGATTGGGGGAAATAATTACAGTAGTTAGTGAAGCAATTCTAGGGAAGTGGAACCATCAGTATTGGCTCAGACTAACTTATTTGGGTTTCAGTGAATGTTGAGGTATCAGTCACAGTAACTATGACAGAAGGGAAGCAGATATGACAGAGGTCAGAGAATCCAGAAGTGAAAGTTGTGTAACTAGCAAAATCAAATGCTGCACTTAAGTGAGCACGCATCCTTTGCACATGGAATTGAATGATTTTTAATAAAACATTATTCAGTGGTTTATCATGATTAATCAGTCTTATACAGCTAGAACCACAGTATATACTTGCTCAAAATTCTACCAGGTGAATCAAGGTAGATTTTGTTTTAAGTATCATAGTATTTTGGGGTTTTTTTTAAGAAGTGCAAAAAAACAATGAAGGGAAATTCAAGAGTAAGGAGAAAGAAAAAGAATCTTTTGAGTTGCCACTAACAGCACAGAAGAAATCTCACCATTATATCCAGCCAAGAAAAAAAAAGTTAATGAGAGAATACATATTCCAAAGATTCCGATTTAACTTGTGACTTAAATGGTAAATTTAAAGAACTTCACTATCTTGGCTTACTTAGTAGTGTTAAGACATTCCCGTACCCTTGAAAACTCTGGCAAAGCAATCTTTGGCCAGCGGAGAAGCCATCTCTCTGAGATTTCAGTTGGCCGTTTGCCACTATGTAGATCAGTGCCCTGTTATTCTCAGAACAAATTTTCCAACAGATGCTAAGTTACTGAAAACACACGAAGAATTGTAAGATAATTTATTTTCCATCTGTTTTCACCTGTACTCAATTGAGAATACCAGATCATGGGCCAGGCAATATATGACAGAAGCCAATGACTGCTCCACACATATTTTATAACATGCCCGTGGCGCCAATTTTAGCATTACAACTGTAAATAACAAGACCCTAGAGTCATAGGGAGTGATCTCATTCTGCACCATATGTCCTGAGCTTAAAGAAAACCAGTATGTGTTAGAGATGTTGCTGAGCTCACCAAAGCTCATGTGGCCCAGCCTCATGTTCTCTTGGGGCTCCTCTGTACATTCTTGCCTCCGTTCTACATCTGGAAATTGTACACTCTGTTTCCCAGGGACCAAAATATAAGAACCATATATAGGAGGTTCAGTAAGAAATAGGGGATCCATATCATCTCTACTGGCATAGTGTAGTGAGTTCAGTTTTGCGATTTTTCAGTGGGAAATGTAACAGTAAAGTGCTAGAGTTGAGATGTTGACTGTCCCCCAAAGTTGTTGAAGGATTGGTCCCCAGTCTGTGGCACTATTGGGAGGTGATGGAACCTTTAGGGCTATCATGGTGAGCCTATGACATGTGTGCCACAATGGGCTGCTTGTGTCATTGAAAGGTCTAAAAGTTTTGCTGTCACTGCTTTAGGAGGGGAGACCTAGTAGAAGGAAGTTAGTTCTGTGGGAGTTTATTCTTGAAGGAGATACTGGATCCTACTTCCTTCCTGTTTTGTGTGTTTATTGCTTCCTGGTTGCCATGAGGTTAGCACCACCCCTACCACTGTGCATTTCTGCAGTGATTTGCGGCCTCATCACAAACCGAAAAGTAACAAGGCCAAAGTATCATGGACTGAAGCCTCTGAAACTATTAGGCAAAATAAACCTTTCCTCATGTGACTATCTTAGGCTCTTTGTCACAGTTACAGAAAGCTAAAACAAAACACACTGGAAATGTCCATTGAAAACTGTATGTAAAATAAGTCAATAGCTTCCCATGAGCTTAGAAAGAATCAAATTCCTAACACAGTTTATGAGGCTTTGTTGGGCCTGCCAGCCCCTCCAGCAACCTCCATCCTGCCCCTGACTTCTCACTGTCCTTTGGCTCCTGGACAGAAGAGGCTTGGTCCTCTCTCTCTGGAACTCTCTCCACCTCACATCCAGTCTTCACCTAGTTTTTTGTTTGTTTTGCGGTACCAGGGATCAAACTTGGGCCCTTGTGCTTCCAAAGTAGACGCGATACCACTTGAGCTAAATCCCTGGCCTTAATTTATTCTTAATAACCCTCAAGAGCTCAACTCAAACATCACGTCAACAGAAGCCTTCCTTCCCTTCCCGAATTATATTAGGAATCCTCCATTATACTCTTATGTGGAGATCAGATGGATAGAATGAGGCCTAATGGTCCTTCTCAGTGAGCACGGAGGCGAAACAGGCGTGCACGTGTGCTAACACACCGCAGGGAGAAGTAAACACTCCTGCGGTGAAGTGTTAACCCGGAGAAGTGCCGCGGAGGGAGGAGCCAGGGGAACCCTGTGGAGCTCTAATCGCTTCTGCCCTGAGTGAACAGGCCAAGGTGCGCCAGTCATCTGGGCTCTATGTGTCCCCCCGGCCCCCCAGGTCTTAACTTGTTTCTGTGTCCTTTATTTTTTATCTTTGTCACCACTTAGTCAGGTTTGAGCCCAGTTTATGGGCTGGTTCCTACACTCAAGTGTTCTGGAAACCGAGTATGGTGACAGGCTTCTACTCACCCTCCTCAGTGTATAGCCAAGTGCTGGTCAGCACAGTAACTTACTAACTGTCTTACTAAGACACTCACTGCCAGAATAAATTGCCGTCCTTGACTCCATGTGAGCCAAAGTGAGGCGATTCTGTCAAATACTATACAGCTTGAATTTTCTCTTCTACTAGTTAAATTCAGGATGAGTAAAAGGAATGAAAATATGCTATACACATGTACCAATTCCCCATGATGAATGTTATCATTATGTGCTGCAAATATGTACTAATAAAAACATTGAAAAATGAGACATAATTTGCACATAATACAATTGACCCATTTGTAGCATACAATTCAATGACTTTTAGGATATTTACAAATTATACAACCACTGCCACAATGAATTATAGAACATTTTTATCACCCCAAAAAGAAAACCCCACATCATTAGCAATCATTCCCTAGTTTCTCCTAGACCTACACAAACATTAATACACTTTCTATTGCTGTAGATTTGCATATTTTAGGTACTTTATATAATTGGGATCACATGTGGCCTTCTGGGACTGGCTTCTTAGCATAGTGTTTCTGGACTGTGGCATGCATCATTGCCAAAGAATATTCCATTCCGTTATGACACAATACTTTATCAGTTGATGGACATTTGGGTTGCTTCTACCTTTTAGCTATTATAAATGATGCTGATATTCATACACTGATGTATAAGATTATATGTGCTCATGTTTTTAATTTTCATGGTATATGGATAGGAGTGAAATTTCTAGGTTTTATGACTGACTCTATGTGTAACTATGGAACTTCCAAACCAGTTTTTTTCAAGGTAGCTGCATTATTTTATATTCCCACCAGAACTGTGTGGGGTTCCCAGTTTCTCCACATCCTTACCAGTGCTTGTTATGATCTGTTTTTTTCTTTAATCTTTATTGGTACATTATGAATACACATCATCATCGCATTCAACTTTGAGGGTTTGTACCAGAATATGACTCAACTTCATTCTCATTTTTTCCCTTTTCCCCCCACCCCCTAAATACATAATCTTTGTTTCCTTTTTTCTTTACTATTACATTCATTTTCCCCTCGTTATTTACCCCTACACTCTCTTCCCTTTTAAATATTTTTATTCCACAATATCAACTATACATACTACAACTTATTTACAACTTTCTTTTCTTTTTTTTTGAGACAGGGTTTCACTTTTGTAGTTCAGGCTGGCCCTGAGCTCAGTTTAAAACTCACATCACAGCAATCCTCCTGCCTCTGCCTCCTGAGCGCTGGAATGACAGGCGTGAGTCACCACGCCCGGCACTGTGGTATGTGGTACTGATTGCTGCTGGGTGTGAGTCTCCACACCCAGTATTGTATGTGGTTACTGGGAGATCAAACCTGGACCCTTGTGCTTGCAAGAAAGGCACCAGAAGCACTGAGCTAAATCCCCAGCCCTACAACTTCATTTTCTCATACCAGAGAAAAGATACAATATTTTCACATCTGGGACCTGTTTATTTCGCTTATGAGGACGTCTTCAAGGTACATCCACTTGAATATGAATGACCCAATCTTATCGTTTTTAATGGCAGAGTAATGCTCCATTTTATAGAAGAACCACATCTTCTTTATCCAGTCTCCAGTTGATGGACATTTGGGTTGTTTCCAAGATTTAGCAATCACAAACTGAGCTGCTATAAACATGGGTACACATATGTCCCTGTGAAATGAATCTTTTAATTCCTTTGTGTATATACCTAGCAGAGCGATGGCCAGGTCAAATGGGACCTTTAATCCTAGTTTTTTGAGGAATCTCCACACTGATCTCCAAAGGGGTTGTACAAGTCTAGATTCCTACCAACAGTGGAGAAGAGTTCCTTTTCCTCTGCAGCCTCGCCAACATTTGCTGCTGGCTAATTCTGAAATGGCAGCCATTTTTTTGGAGTGAGATGAAATCTCAGTGTTGTTTTCATCTTCATCTCTCGAATGACCAATGATATTGAGCATTTCTTCATATACTTCTTAGCTGCTCTTACTTCTTATTCTGAAAAGTATCTGTTCATTTCAGATGCCCATTTTTGAATTGGGTCTTTAAATTTGGATAGGCTGATTTTTTTAAACTCTATATATTCTAGATAGTAGACCTTTGTCTGAGGAACAGCTGGTAAAGATTCTTTCCCACATCGTTGGTTGCCTTTTTGATCTGGCTTTTTTATTATAGCCATCCCAGTAGGTGTGAAATGGTATCTCATAGTTTTCATTTGCATTTCTTTAGTAATTAATATCGGGCATCTTTTCATGTGCTTATTGACTATTTGTATATCTCCTCTGGAAAGATGTCTATTCACATCCTTCCCCATTTTTCAGTTCAGTATTTTAGATTGTCTCTTTATACATTCTGTATATGCATCCTTCACCATGTGTGATCTATTTGGAGTTAATTTTTGTATGTGATATGAAGAAGTGCTCCAACTTCATTCTTTTGCATGTGAGTATCCATCTGTTTCATCCTGTTTGCTAAAAAAAAGTGTTTTATTCATTGAGTTATTTTGTTACCCTTGTCAAGAATCAATTAACTATACACATGATTTGTTTCTAGACTCTCAGTTTTATTCCATTGTTCTATATGTCTGTTTTTTTTAATATTTATTGGTACATTAAATATACACATCATAATTGCACTCCATAATGGGGATTTGTACCAGTATAAGACACAACTTAATTCTCATTTTTTCCCATAGCCCTACCCACCCTACCACCCCCCTATATACATAAAATTTGTTTCCTTACTTTTTTGTTACAGTCTATATGTCTGTTTTTAATATCACATTATCTTGATTGCTATAATTTTGAAGTAGGTTTTGAAAGTGGGAAGTTGAAGGCCCCAACTTTGATTTTCTTTTTCAAGATTGTTTGGCTACTCTGGGTCTCTTCAACTTCCAAGTGAGTGTTAGGGTCAGCTCATCTGTTTCTACCAAGAAGCTAGCTGGGATTCCAAAAAGAGGCTACACTGAATCTATAGATCACTTTGTGAATATTACCATCTTAATGTTCTTCCAGCCCATGAGCATGGAATATCTTTCTGTTATTTTGTGGCTTGTTTTGATTTATATCTAGAATGACCCTTAAAAGTCTCATGTGTGTAACTTTTGGAAGCTGATTGGATAATGGGAGTAATACCTAATCCACCAATGAGTTCAGAGGTGTATGTGCTATTAGGAGGTGGGTGACCCCTTCCCAGCATCTCCCATCTCTCCCTGCTTCCTGCCTGCCAGGGGGTGAGTACTTCTGTCTCTGCCCGGCCCCTCTGCTATCTTGATTCTGCCTTGGAACCAGCTAACCATGCACAAAAACTAAACCAAAATAAGCCTTCTCTCGTCTGAGAGTGTCTGGTATTGTGTTTCAGGGACATGAAGGCAGCTAGAAAGAGCTGCTTTAATTTATTTCAATAATATTTGATAGTTTTCAGAGTATTCTGAGAATATAGAGTATACTGAATATAAAAGAGAATACTCCTCTTGTTGAATTTATTCTAAATATGTTATCTTATGATATTATAAATAGAAATTTTTCTTAATCTCACTTTGAGTTCATTATAAGTACATAGGAACAATATTTAATGTTGTACATCAGTCTGTAACTTACAACTTTGCTGTTCAAAAATTTAAAATTGCCACAACCTGGAACTTGAAGTATTAGTTCTATTTCATCCAGTGAATCATATGTGAGTTGAAATTTTACTGTTGTTCAATATCACCCTACATATAAAGGTATTGTTTTATTTTTGGTGATGTAGGACATGAAATTGAGGGCCTTGTACATACCAGGCAAGTGGCCTACCACTGAACTACACCTCTAGCCCTTTAAACTGGAATATTCAAAGGATAATTTAGCTGAGTATAAAATGTGTAAGTCATATTTTATTTTGCTAAGAATCCTGAAAATATTTCTCCATTTCCTTCTGGGCTAAATATGGCTACAACAAAGAAAACAGCCACCTGTTTTACTCTTTGTGGTTGTCTTGAAATTCAATTACTTAATAGTTTTGTATCTTCTAGAGTAGAGGAATGTCCTTTGGATCCACAAGACTGTTATCAATCTCAGAAAATATAACATTGGCAGTATTTTATTATGCATATTCCAATTTTGTCAATTGACCCAAAAGTGTTCTTTATAGCATTTCTGTCTGTAATGCAGAATTTCTAGAGGTTTATAGATTACATCAAGTTTTCATGTGTCATATTCTTTAGTTCTCTTTAATATAATCTATTCTCAGCATTTGTCTTTTATGACATTGACATCTTAAAAAAAGAATACCAACCTATTGTTTTTTAAAAATAGTGTTCTTTACATTAAGACATATATTCCCAACCAGAATGCTATTTTTTGCGTCCTTCTCAGGATTTCACATCCATCTGAGAGCTCTCTGACTCTCATTTATGATGTTAACTTAAATCTCCTAGTTGAGCCGCAACCCAGTTTTATTAAGTTACTGGTATTCTACACTTTATCTCTTTAACATTTATCTTTTTTCTTGGTTCTAACTAGTCATTCTCTGTCATTGATTTGATGCTGCACCTTGTGTTTATCCTTTTTGCTGTTTCTAATTAATTTATTTAGCCTCTACCAGTATCATACTGGTCCTCAATTCATTTGCTTCACTCAGACATGTCCCTTTTTAGACACCTGTAGTTTCAGCATTCCGTCTTGGGTTTTTGTCTGACTGCTTTTTCTCCGAGTTGGCAGCTGTCTGGACCTGTTATGATTGTTATCCCAAATATCTTCCAAAGGCTCATTTTGTCCACGACTTCATTGCTCAAGGACTTTGGGGAAGTGATTGGATCATGAGGGCGCAAATGTGAGAGACCATAATTTGGTGGCATTTTTGAGAAGCAATGGAAATAGGAGGTAAGGCTAGTGAGGGAAGTGTATCATGTCGGTGTGGTGCGAAGCTGGGGCTGTACCCAGTGCCTGGCACTCCTCCTGGGCTCTTGATGCCCCTCGCTGCTGGCTGCCCGGAGCTGAGAAGCCCCTTCCCCACTTGCTCCCAGTGTTGTGATGTTCTATCTCAAGACAAACCTAAAAGCAATGGAGCCAATGGACCACGGGCTGAAACCAAAAGCCAAAATTAGCCTTTTCTCCTCTGAGTTCTTTTTTTAAAACATTTTGTAACAGTGATGAAAAGCTAACATAGGACCTTTTGTTATTTTTGACATGATGAATTCCGAATCCATTTTGACCTTAAACATATCCTTTTCTTAGAGCTTGAATTTGAGTCTAAATAAGGTTTTACAAATTTTTGTGTATTCTCATGATATGATTGATCATTGGAGTAGAAGTAGAGAGTTCAAGTGGAGTTTAGTGTTGCCTTTTTTTGTTTGTTTTTTGGAAGTATAGCGGATCAAACTCAGGACCTTGTGCTTGTGAGGCAGGCGTGGTGCCACTGAGCTAAATCCCCAGCTCTGAGTGTCTCCTTTGCTAGGGACATGGATTTTCTTTACAGAATTCCTTCCATATCCTACACTAGGAGTTCAGATCTCATATTTGGGGAAAAGCCTATTCCTATAATGTTTCATTTTTAGGCTTGTAATTTATGCTTCCAATTTTATATTAATCTGTAATATATAGTATACTCAGGATTTAGTTTTTCTGTCTGATGAAATAATTAGGGCTTTTCCTTGATGTTTTCTGGAATTGTTTACTTTCCTCATTGGTTTTCTTCTCTTTAAATTGAATTAATGTTGAGACTTTGTGGTTTTTTTGAGACAGGGTCTCCCTTTGTAGCTCAAGCTGGTCCTGAACTCACTATGTAGCCCAGACAAGCCTCGAACTCACAGCAATCCTCCTCCCTCTGCCTCCCGAGTGCTGGGATTACAGGTGTGAGCCACCATGCCAGCACTGTGGTATATGGTGCTGATTGCTGCTGGGCAGGAGTTTCCATACCCAGTATTATTGTATGAGGTTACCGGGGATCGAACCCGGACCCATGCACTTGCAAGGCAGATGCTGAAACCACTGAGCTAAATCCCCAGCCCCTAAATTTGTTAATTTTTAATAATTGCTACATTTATTAATTGGATTACGGGTTCTTGAAAGCCATTGTAAACTGGCTCCAGCACACCACTGAGCCAGAAGAAGAGTCCTAATTGTTTATTTCTCCCTCTGATTACTATGATTTTTTTTTTTTTACATTTTTCAGTATAAGGTTATACTTCTTCTCTGGTTGTAATTGGTAAAATTTTGCTATTTTTAAATTATCTATTGATTGTATTAAAGGAAAAAATTCTGTGATTGGCTTCATCCTGCCATTTTTATCTCAAGATATTCTTTCAATAAGTTTCTTTTGGGCCTTCTTAGGTTTCCTTTAGAATGAATAAAAGGCATTATCATCTAAAACAAAAATCATTTAAGTCTTCCTCTAAATACAAACAGTAAGTGGAGATGGGAAAGCAGTAGGTTAAGTACTTTAGTTGGGGGAAATTAACCAAGAAATCTGAAATATTTGTGTAGATGAGTCATTGGCGGTAGTGGAAATAGTTCCTGTTGAAAGGAAGAATGGTATTCTAACCCACGACGACAGCTATCCCTTATTAGTTACTTTGAAAAGAAACTTTGGAGGGCTTGGCAAAGGTCCTTTCATTGTACCCAAGAGCATGTGAACTGATTCCATTTTGGACGACTGAGTATTTGGGGATTATTTATAAATGATCATTGATGCAATCAAGTCATAAATTCTAGTCAATATTTCACATAATACAGTTGTTCTAAGCTCTGTTTGGACATTAAAGTCACCTGGGGAGTTTTTTAAAACAGTGATGCTCAGCATTCAACTCCAAAACAGTTCTGATTGAATTGGCCCTGGCCAATTCCTTCCATACGGTAACATTTAGCATTTTATTAATATTTCAGAGAATCTATTAAAGTAAATACATTCATCTCCTAAGATGGTAAAAACAGGGAAATTTATAAAGTTGCTGGAAATGTTTAAAGAACAAGTAATCATAGTGTCATTAAAAGTCTTTTTGGCTGAGCCTTCAAATATTTTATAATTTTTTAAAAATTCTATGCAATGACTTATGGAACAAAAAGTAAATGTAATAGTATCTTGAAGCCACATATTTTAAAAAAATAGCATGTTCTTAGTTTTTCTTTTGAAACTTTAAAATTGTCCAGAAGCAAGACATCAGCATACCCATTTATTTGCCAGGCTGAATAAGCTCTCCACAGTAAGACCCCTTGATGTGCTGCAGTTAAGATGGGGGTCAAAATTCAACTTTTCTGAGCAACTACTTCTCAGGATCACAGGTCAGAATCACAAGTAATAGGGCCGGGGAGTTAGCTCAGTGGTTCCAGCGCCTGTCTTGCAAGCGCAAGGACCTAGGTTCGATCCTCCGTATCCACATACCATACTGGGCATGGAGACTCACGCCCAGCAGCAACCAGTACCACATACCACGGTGCCGGGCGTGGTGGCTCACGCCTGTAATCCCAGCACTTGGGAGGCAGAGGCAGGAGGATTGCTGTGATGTGAGTTGGAGGCTGAGCTCAGGGCCAGCATGAACCACAAAGTGAGACTCTGTCTCAAAAAACCTAAAAAAAAAAAAAAAAAAAAAAAAGAATCACAAGTAAAGGGTAGATCTCTAAAATATTTAAATAAATATGCTTCTCTCAAGGGCTTGACTACACGAGAACTAATAGACTTATTAGATGCTGTCACAGGATCCCTGAAGTTCTCTTCTGTTTTTCAAACTGATTTAATTATTGAATGTATTTAAGTAGAATAGATGTATTTTCTACATTAACTAGTGCTATGTTGGTTGCAAATAAATCCAGTTAAACTAAAGAATTGAAAAGAGAGGCATTACTTTGAATAATTGAAAAGTTCAGAGACAGAGTTCAGGCAAGGCTGGATCTAGGATCGCAAATAATACCAGAATTTGGGGGCCAGGGATTTAGTTCAGTGGCACTGTGCCTGCCTTACAAGAGTAAAATCCTGAGTTCAATCCCTGGAACAAAAACATTTGGGTCTTGCTCTCTGCATCTCTCCTCTGTTCTTCCCTCCAGCTGAACTCCCTTCTCGGGCAGCTCATCACTGCATGAGAGCAAGATGGCTGCAGCATCTCTAGGTTCTTTCACACAACTGCTCAGCAACCTCAGAACAATATTTCTCCATCTCAAGAGCGTCAACAAAGCCAATGGACCTGCCTGATTTGTTCAGATCGATCTGGCTTTGGTCCTGTGGCCCTCCGGAAACCAAGCCCCATCTTCCTGGCGTGGAGTAGTCTGCTTGGACAAGCTTTTTTTTTTTTTTTTTTTAATTGATTTTATTGGTATATTTTACATACACATGATCACAACTGACATTGAGAATTTGTACCAATATATGACGTGACTCAATTTTCATTGTTTCCCATTCCCCTGCCCTCTCTACAACCCCCGCCCCCTGTATACATAAGTTATATTTCTTTTTTCCCTCACATTTTTCCTTTCCCCATGTTACCCTTACCCCTCTTTACCCTTTGAATATTTTCTACTTCACAATATCTATCATACACTCTAGAACTCATTTACATCTTCAGTTCTTCATACCAGAGAAAAGACATGGTATTACACGCCATCCCGAGAACTAGGGTGGGATCAACTGCACTGAACAGCATGTTTAGGGATAATGGAGAGGGTGTTTTCTCAAAGAGAAGTTGCTATCTGAATGGGAGTGGATACTGACAAGGAAAACCAAATCCACCACCATTTAAGAGAATATTTCAAATTAAACCTTCCTACTTCTCTTTCTTCCACTTTTCCATTTAATCATAACCAGTGATGCTTTATAATATCTCAGAAATTATTTTGCTTTTCAAAATTTAAACATATTATCTTATTTCCCTTTGATATTGTGAATAAGCATTGCTTGATAAGAGTTGGATACTTGACTAGTAAATGATGAAAGGATTGGCCTGTGTGAAGCTACTAGTAATATTTAGTACATTATCCTTTTATTTGCCTAAACCCAAGCTAACATTTATTTGGTATTAGAAATACAACAGCTGAAGATGCTGCTTTTTCAACACTCAGAAAGCACTATGTCCAAGTTTCCCTTGAACCCAAAGCAGATGTCCTCAGATTATTTTCAAACTAGGAGAAACCCCCTAAGTGAGTGTGGGCAGAAATACATACTGCCTCAGAAACACCATTAGCTTCCAGAGTTCTGAGGTGGGCTGTTACAAGCAAGTCACCGGTATTAAAAGACTACATGGTTTGTATTTTGTTAGTCCCAGTCGTCGTGGCAACCAACTGGCTCTACATAAAGCCTGAAGCCAGCAGACATGTAATGGAATACATTCCTCTGAGTGAGTCAAAGCCTTGTTGAAAAGGAAGCAATCTCACTGTTATGGAAATAAATTATAAACTCCTATGAACGGCTCAGGACTTAAATAAGCAACGTTTTTGGAATCACACTTCCCCCTCCTCCCACACATTTTTGATGATAAATAACTCAGTGGTGCTTTATTTCTGATGTGACTGCCCATCCCATTTTTGAGGAAGAGTGTGGCAGCACAGGGCCTGTCTGCCCACCTCACAAGGCTTCAGTGAGAGAACTGTCAAAACTAACGGCCGCATGAAATGGCTAACGCTGTTCATTAAGTGTCTTTAACATCCAGAAACGGCAGTTCCAGACCTGATTTTAACACACCCTGAGCCATTAGAGACTACTTCCTATGACACGCATACTAATATTTTTTCTCAATCTAAAAACCTAAGTGATGAAACTCCAGCTATTCCCCTGGGACATCCGCCTCCACCTCAGACCCAGAAAGTTTATGCCGATGAAATACCGTGTGGAATAGTCTGCACTTGGGAGACAGACATGAATTCAAATCTCAGCTCTGCTGCTTTGGGACTGTGGGAACCTGGGCATGTTATTTAAAGGCTGTGCATTTCAGATCCTCATTTGTCAAATGGAGCCAACTGTATTGACTTGCACCCCCGAGACAGATTCAATACAGTATTAAAGGTATCTAGCAGCCTCCAGCATATGATAAGTGGCAAATGGGTGCTAGGTATTATCTTTCTTAGCTTTGTTGCCTTTGAGGCATGGCCATTTTATTTTCTTACTAACCTTTATTTCTACTATATTCTTTTTTCCCCTTCTTTATCTACCCTCTTGCTTTCAAATACTACTTTAATGCTTTCTGCTATCTTAACCACAAACTTTTGCTAATATCTTACCGATTAAAAGAAGTCATTGATTGGTTTAGCCTCAACACATAGATTCCACAGCAAAGATTGTTAGCATTCTTTGTTCCAAATTGTCCAGTGTTACTACTAGCATTGCTGGAGTATACTGACCCCAACTCATCAGCCTTATTTTCTGAGGCCTTGATAGCTTGAGAATGAGAATACTCTTAGTGGCACGGAGAGAATATATTTCTGGCAAGCCATATAATGGGGGCAGCCATGACAGCCAGGCACTTCCTAACACCCTCACCTGGCAGGGAGCTGGACTTGGATGGTCCATAAAAGCCAAGTTGGACAACTTGGGCAAGTTTTGTCCACTATCTATCCATGACTTGGATAACCTGGCTAAATTCCTTCAGCTCAGGCCTATTTGAGCTCTTCATTTGTCAGTCTGAGTAGACCAGGTTCCACTTCTAGGACCATTCCTTTAGAAAGAAGCAGAAACTTTGTCTAATTATCACATGCTCTTTCCAGCTCTTGAATTGGTGAGGCCCTTCAGCAAATTCTTCTAATAGACTCAGAAGGGTAATATTTGAAGCTGCAATTTTGCATACAATGAGTTTTCCCCTTGGAAATTAATTTGGAAACGTTGGTACTATATTTTCCTTTATCTGCATACATTTGGGGTTTTTTTACTATCTTCTTGGAGGCTGACCTTAAAATAGTTTCTATATCTCAATCCTTCCAGATATTTCTTGTATTCTTTTCCAGCATCTTCATTAATTTTAATGCCAGGCCAATTTTTCTTTGCTATAAAAAGTTTTTAGAGTGTTTAATAATTCTTTGATTCCTCCTGAATCTACTTTTCCAGCACAGAATAAGGCTTAACAAAAGGGATTTTTACAAGTATACCCTGTTCCTTAGCAACAAACATTGTAAGTAACACAATCTCTTGGCCTCTTCTTTCACCAGCAGACCTCAGTTGTTGGGGTGGCATGTGGGGGATGGTTACAGTAGTCAATTCCCAGAACAGATTTTTTTTCTCCATACTCAAAGACACCTTAAGTACCTCGTGTTCAAGCCAGAACTATTTTGGGCAGAAAGAAGAGAGGACATTTGATACCTTTGTGTCTGGTAAAATCCTTCCAAGTAGCCATAGATAAAACCCTCCCAAATAGCACTAGGATTTCTTCTAATAGGACGCTAACTGCACTCCTCTTACCTTGCTTCTCACTCTGAACCAAGAGCACTTCATTTTGGACTGGATGTCTCTTTGGATAGAACCATGCAGTCTGCAATGAAAATGCTTTTGATTGAAGAGGAAATTTTTAAAATGATTCCACATACTCCAAAACTGCTTTAGTCCATCTGACCAACTAGCCTGGTTTCTATTTTGAAAAACATCAATTAAACACTGCAATAAACTTGCCATTTTCAAAATGCCTCAAACTTGAAGGCAATAATATTTAGAGAGTGATTTATGGGATATGGGTAAAGTAGAGGTACCCAACTTAATTAGAGTGTGGTTTTTAAATTGCAAAGTTAAGAACATTATTTAACACCCATTTCCTCACTAATTGAGCCGTAATTTGATGCAGAGAAGAGTTTCCCAACACTGTTGGCATTTGGGCCAAATAATTCTTTGTTGGAGAAGGAGTGGAGGCTGTCCTATGGGTTGTGGGATGCTTAGCAGCATCCCCGCTCCCAACCCACTACATGTCAGTCAAGTTCTCCTTCCAGGTCTGGCAGTCAAACGTGTCCCCAGATGTTGCCAAACGTCCTTTGGGAGATACAACCACCCCTAGTTGAGATGCATTTGTATCTTGCTTCTCAACTATAAAAATATCAGACTCAGTGAAAGAATAGTAACGCACTGGGTGCTGAAATGCATTATTTTGATTCTATTATTATAAAATCTTTTATTTTTCTCACTTGAGATTTTTAGAAAAATAATTAAGTTTCCAAATATAGTTAACAATATATAAACATTGGTCCCTGGCAGTCTCACCTCTCTGCTAATGGGTCAAAAAGAACAAGACTTTTCATGAGATTTTCCGAGAGTTTACAAGGCCTTCCTTTGCCCTAGTTCACTGAGGGCCAGGGTAGAACTACTCATTAGCGAAGTGACTAATCCACAGACCTATTAGTTGAAATAGTTAGGGAGAGGAAAAGGAGTGTAATGTGTCCTGTGTACTTTTTTCTCTTTTAAAGGATAACACGAGTAATTTAGTGAGTTACCAAATCCAAGTTGGTTTTACAAATTGGCAACTTTGGTCTTTGCTATCTAGTACTTGCTTCTGAGCTACTCAGAATTTCCACAGATTCTGAAGGAAAAGGAAAATGGTGGTGTCACAAGAGTTCTTTACTTTAATAATTGCTTACATTCTCCATTCTTACCTTTTCTTCTCCTCACTTCTTCACAACTTAGCCTTTTTCATCATTCAGAAGAAGGACATAAGTCGAGGAGGTGACTGAATTGGACCTGAACAGCTTTGAACCTTCACAAACCACCCAACCACTGTACCTACTTCCTGCCCAACACCCACCAACAGTGACTTAGCTGGACACAAATGGCACACTCAGTTAGGGTTTATTGATTAGATTAAGGAAATCTCAGGGGAAAATAAGTAACAACAGAAGCCAGTCCTACCCCTAAGCCTAGAAAGACAAAGAGAGGAGGGATTAATAGAATCTGGAAGGGTAGCCATGGAGTCATCCATCTTGTGTGTGCTGTTCCTTGCACTACAAAAGTCAGCAAACTACGTTGACCTAACAAAGAGACCTAGAGGATCAATTTCCCCACTTCACTCTTCTCCGCTCTCAAGATTCTTGCTACTTCCTCATATTGGCCAAACCCAACCAGAATAGGGAAAGCAAGGCAACCTGGTGATGTGATCTATATAGGGAAGCTTCTCTGGGCATTGAGTAGAGTAGAACAGGATAGAAAATAGACCTAGAAATCTAATGGAAGGCATCCAGCCCACAGTGCAATGCCAGAGAAATGAAGTTTCAGAGTAGGGAAAAGTATCAATGAAAGCTAGAGAGAAACAAGGGGAAGGAGAAGTAAAAAGGATTAAGATGCAATGTATATAGGGACAAATCCCCCAGAGTGAATGTGTTATGTATCATGAACTTGTAAAAGAAAAAGGAAAAATTTCCTATTAATTTCTCTGTGTTCCTTGAGGTTAGAAACCAGCTGCTTTAAAACCTAGTCTACTCTCCAAAGGGGTCCATCACTGAACCACCCAGAAATGGTCCCATCTTCTACAATCACCATTCTATTCTATGCCTTTTCTACTAACATGCCATTTGGGTTTTTATGCAAGTCCACAGGAGAAAAATTTGCCTATCTGTTCTCTCCTAACTTTAGTGTTTACAGTCACTTCAACTCCATGGAATAACTTTGTGTAAAGCAATTTTTCCAGATTTTTGAGATCTTATCGATGGATAATATTTCACTTCACAGAACAGGTCATAAATATTCCCAGAGTACTTTCAAGACAAGCTCTGGGGAGTAAGGCTTTCAGAGTGATGAGTGGGCTGAGACACTCAGAGTTAGACTGAGTAGAAGTCAAAGCAAACATTAGCCACATTCACTGTTCTATCCTCTTCTTAGAAAAGTATGGTTATCATTAGAACTTGGACAAACTGGGTGGGGGCTTCTGGGGTTTCTGTTGGTTGGTTTTGTGGTTGGCGTTCTTTTTCTTTGTTCTGACAAGCACACAAGGTTACACTGTGCTCTAGAAGAAATGTTATCTTGAATTAGTAGCACTATAAAAATGGAAAACAGAGGAATTCCATCTTTTTTATTCAAATCTTTATTGGTACATTATATATACACATTCTACACTCTTAACTCTGAAGTTTGTCTCTCAAAGTACCTGTGCCATTCAGAAATATCAATGACAGTGTGGCTGTGGTTGTGTCTTAAGAGGTCTGTAGGGTGTGATTTATATACTGATTTAAATATATCCACCTTGTGGAAGAGCAAAAACTAAATCTAGCAAAGTAAATAGATATGGGAAACTGACATTGATATCACCAAAACACAATAAAGAAGAACAGTTAGAGGACTGCATGAATTACTCTGCAGTTTACACTTAAATTCACAAAGATAGTTTTTGATAGTTATGTCTAATTAAGTCATTCATGTATTTTAATAAATAGTAAGCATATTTGAATTTCACAAGTATTATATATAAAGCAAGAAGTCAAGTTTAACCAACTTCAATTACTTTAATTTTAAATAATTTCAAATTAACAATTGGGCTTTTCAAATTGAAGCACGAGGGACTGGGATTTAACTCAGTGGTTCCAGCATCTGCCTTGCAAGTGCAAGTTCCCAGTTCAATCCCTGGTAACCACAACAATATCGGGCATGGGGACTCACGCCCACCAGCAATCAATACCACATACCACAGTGCCAGGCATGGTGGCTCAGGCCTGTAATCACAGCACTTGGGAGGCAGAGGCAGGAGGATTGCTGTGAGTTCAAGGTTCTCCTGCGCTACATAGTGAGCTCAGGGCCAGCCTGAATTATAAAGTGAGACCCTGTCTCAAAAAATAAATAAATAAATAAATAAAAAGAAAAACAAAATACTGCAGAATCTCACTAATATTTTGGACTAAAATGTCAAGTGAGAGTGTGTACATGCTGCCAGCAGGGTGGGGGGTACATAGTGCTAGGGGTGCATGTGAGCCAGCTGGGCAGGTCCACAGGTGATATTTCAAATGCAGTTCATCAGTGGGTCTCTTAGAGGAATGTATACTGTATCCCTTTGTTTAATTCTGTGAGAAGTCTGCTTTGTGCTTTTCCAGTCACTTCCTCACAGAAGCAGCTGGCCCCTGAGCAGCTGGCCCTCTGTTCTGTCAGTGACTTGTTCCCCATACTTTTCCAGTTTGTGCCAAAATGCCACTAGAACTGAATGAAGCATCACTATGCACCCACCAGAATGGTGCAAACAGAAAAGGGGAGCCGGACACACCAAGCACTGTACTGGTGAAGACGCCGAAAACTAGAACTCGCATACTGCGAGTAGAAGTGTAGATGCAACCATTTTGGAAGACGTGAATTTATGTGTATTCCATGTCAGAGCAGTGGCACTCTTGACATATATATATATATATTAAAAAAACAGCTTCTCTTAGGGTAAGAGTGGGAGTTAGTGAGAAGGGGCATGAGGGAGCATTTTAAGGGGAAAGAAACATTCATTAAGATCTGTAAACTTGGCCGGGGATTTAGCTCAATGGTTCCGGCGCCTGTCTTGCAAGCGCAAGGGCCCAGGTTCGATCCCCGGTAACCACATACCACACTGGGTGTGGAGACTCACGCCCAGCAGCAGCCAGTATCACATACCACAGTGCCGGGCGTGGTGGCTCACGCCTGTAATCCCAGCACTTGGGAGGCAGAGGCAGGAGGATTGCTGTGAGTTTGAGGCTGAGCTCAGGGCCAGCCTGAACTACAAAGCAAGACCCTGTCTCAAAAAACCTAAAAAAAAAAAAAAGATCTGTAAACTTTGCATAAGTTATACCTCAATTGGGTGGAGGAAGACTACAGAAATAAAATCACATATTCTTAGAGTTTTGAAACACCCTTTCTATTAAACAAAATTCTCATCTGATGAACTAAAAAACTCTCAAAACTCCGAAATGAATTTTGTGGAGGTATTAGCTATGCAATGATCTTCATTAGGTTTTTGCCTTGAACCTTTGTATTCCTTCAGAAATGAAATTTTATACAATTAAACCCTGGAAAACTAGTCTAAAATAGATGTGCTCCCCTATTCCCAAAGAAAAAAATACATCTTACTGGGGCCATGGGAGAGGGCTAAGGGTGTGCCTTTATCTTCACTACCAAGATGAAGGACCTGGAGCTCTGGGAGGTTCCAATGTCATTTAAACTCAATTCTTCTGACTGTTCTTATGGTGTCACGCACACTGATTTCAGTACAACAGCTAAATGCAGTAAGTGATCTTGGATTGGAAGATCCAAGGGAAGGGAAAAATGCTATAAAGGACACTTATAAATAACTGGTAAAATTCAAACACAGATTATGCAGGGAGAACGATAGTGTATCTACCATCATGAGATTTCTTCACCTTGATACTTACCTTGTTTCATCAGGGAGTAAGTATACTTGTAAGAAATGCATAGTGAAATGTTCAGACAGAGGGATCATCTCGTCTGCAACTTATTCTCAAGTGCAGGCACTAAATTTTTCTAAGTGAAAGGGTTAGGAATATGATTTCCAAAGAAAATTAAGTTGTGTCTGTCATACACATCACACACAAACACAGTTATGTTAGGCAATTTGTAAGAAAATAGCAGATTCTAAATTCTTAACAGATTAATTAGCTGTTTCATTTCAATGCCATGTGGCAAAATATTCCCTTTTTTTTAGTTATCATGGTCTTGTGAATTTACTAGGGGGCTTGTTCTGCTAGGACCTCTTGTAAAATTTTCATAGAATCCAACAGAATGTTCTATTGAGGCCTTGAAGGAGAGGAAAAGGATAGCTTCGTGATCTCGACCTCTCTGTCAGTGTCTCAAACAGGTGGCCAGACCATGGAGGGCTTAGTTCTGTCATATACCCCAACTTTACCGCAGTCTTATGACCCAAATGTGTTTTGGAAGCACCAACAGTGTTGGACTTGAACTGGAATCTTTATTCCTTTTTGTTGCATTTTGTTTTCGGAGGACCAGGGAAGAAAGCCAGGGCCTCATACTGAGCTACATTCTTAGCTCTTTGTAGTTTTTATTTTGAGACAAGGTCTCATTAAGTTGCTACATTTCCCAGACTGACTCGATCTTGCAATCCGCCTGCTTCAGCTTCCCAGAGTCCTGAGAATACAGGAATTCACCACCACGGCCAGCTCTTGAACTCAGTTCTTGAGTTCATCATCTCAAGGCTGTGCAACTGTTTTATGATCAGACCATGGTCCAGAGCAGGAAAATGGTCTATAACTATAAGACAACTGCACAACCCTGGGCTAAGGAAGACTCCATGATTAAGTGCAAGTATCCCCTCATCCTCCATCATGGTAAAATTAGTGCCTCAAATTGAATTAAATGATGAAACTTTTTTTAATGTTTGAATTTTTGGACTGAACCATTTCTAGTACACCAACAACATATACTAAAATGTATGATAAGCCAAACACTTTACATTGATTTTCTCCCTTCTTCCTTTCTCACATCTCTATAACTTAGGTAAAATAATCCCTACATTGTAAATGAAGATTTAAAAAACAACTTAGAGTACTTAATAATTAATTACCTGAAGTCATACTGCAAGTAACTGGTGGAGACAGCATTTGACTCAGGCAGTCTGACTACAAAACCTAGACTCTTTACCCCCTTAGCCTATTTATAGGTAGGTAGATACCCACTTACCCTGAAGGCCAGTCCTCCTTGTATAATCCCCATTTGTTGTCTCCAACATACCAAGACCTCGGTTTATTAAAGGAAGATTTTTATTCTGTGGTGTAACAGAAATGTAAGAAGCCCATTCCAGTTCAAGAGAACACAAATAGAAAATCACTCATCCTTCTCTATCGATAGGCAGCCAGATTTTCCATATTACAGATGACTAAAAGATGAGCTGATTGTCGCCAGGAGGGTGTAACTCTACAACCAAGTGTCCTACCAGTGCTCATCTCTGGCAGAAGTGAGCTTCTCCCAAATGACACTGGGATTCTCCATCCCCCTCATAGACATATAACTTAGTCAGGTGAGGTTGCCAAGGTCACACAGAGGGCCTTACCCAGTGCTGGAAAATGCTGGTGCTACACTAATGGTAATTTGTGAAACACAACTAACTGCAGATTCTTTCTAGAGCTGCTTAAACTCCTTTGATGTCTCACATGTGTGGCCAGCACGGAACCTTCCCTGGCAATGGGGATCCTTCTGCCCTAATTAGAGAGGTGCAAATGACAGAAACCCAGGGAATCACTCAGTTAGTGCTTTGCTTTCCCAAGATTTGGTGGGGCAGGCTCATATGCATGAATGGGACTTTGGGGAATCTACCCTTTGAGCAGATCCAAACCACACACATCACAAAAATCTATGTAAAATAATGTCTTCCTTATGAGCAGACCAAATGTTAGCAAGTCTCTGTTTGGCTCAGTAGCAGTTTGGGTGGCGTAAAGATGGAAGAGCTTTTCTCCTCTCAGAAAAAGGGGAAACATGGTCAGAAAAGTACATGGTCAATGTGTTAGCTTTCTGTCACTGTGACAAAATACCTGAGAAAAATAGATTAAAGGAAGAAAAGTTTATTTTGGCTCATGGTTTCAGAGGTTTAGTCCACAATTAACTTGTAAAGCAGATATCATGGCAGAAAAACATAAGGAGCAAAGCTATTCATCTCATAGCATCTGGGAACAGAGAAAAGGAAACAAGCCAAAGAGAAAAGGGCCCACAACCAGGTACAGCCTCCAAGGCTACACCTCCATAACTCACTTGCTTCAGCTAAGCCACCTCCTACTTTTCCATTACCTCTCAGTAAGGCTGTCAAATGATTGATCCATCAATGGATTTATGTACTGATGCAATTATAGCCCTTGTGATTCCAATCACCTTCTGAAAGCCCCACCTCTGAACACAGGAGACTTTGGGAGAGTGTTTTAGATCTAAACCATAACATTCCACCCCTGGTTCACAAAAGGTTCGTGTCCATTTTATCATGAAAAATGCATTGTCTATCTTCAAGACTTTCCGAACTCTTTACAGTGAGTTCTAGCATTACTCCAAAATCTAAGGCCAAATTCCCCTCCAACACTCAAGGAAAATTTTAGCTGTAGCCCCCAAAGGAAAACCCAAACCCAGCAGGCAAAAATTAACTCCTGTAGCTCCTTATCTGGCAACTGGAGTATAGAAGAGTAGAAAGTGAGCTCCAAAGAACTTAGCCAGTCCACTCCTATGACCTTGCCAGTTGTAGTTTACATAATCACTCTCTTAGACTGGCTCTTAGTACCCATAGTTTTCCTCAACAGTTGTTCCATGTTTCTGTCATCTCTAACTTCTTGGAGCTTTCACTGGAGGTTTGATTTTACTCTTACAGAGTCACACAGTGTTCTATCAGTACTTGTGTACAGAGACTTCAACCCTATCATACAATATCTGGCTTCTCAGAGCTTCCTTTGAAATCTCAGTGGAAACTTCCATGACCCCCAGCACTTGCATTCTGCATACCTGCAAAACCAGCATCACATGGTCTACACCAAGGTCTGCCATCAGTATGAACGGTACTGAAGCCCAGTTGAACAATGGCTAGAGCAACCTCGGCAAAGAGTTGAATGTGATGAGTTTAGTCCTAGAGAAACAACTTCCTAAGCAACACTGTGAAAGCAGACTGTTCAGACACTCAAAACAAAGTCTTTAAAAAGAGTTTAATCTTTTACACCCTTGAGCATATGATGGGTGCATACTAGCCAATTCTTGAGATATCCTCAAGGAATGTTTCATATGGTCTTGGTACAAATTACTTGACTTATTTTTAATGGTGGTCATCTCTTTAGAAATCACACCTTTATTGATCTCAACTTTAAATGTACTCATTTTATGGCCAAACTGAAAAATTTTCAAATCTTTCCACTCTACTCTTTGCTCTCAATTCTCAGTGTAAATAGGGATAAAAACAGTCAGTAGTACCCATGCCACCATCTAAACATTGTGTGCTTTGAAACTTTCTCCACCAGATCAATTAATCTGTCATCTTTAAACATAGCCTCCTGAGAAGTCTCAGAAAATGTACAAAAATAGACAAATTGTTTGCCACAGTGTAACCACAAAAGTGTATTATGAAGTGTGCTCAAATATTTGGTGAATGCTGGTGCCAAATGCCATCCAACAGAAAGGCAGACCCAGGCCAAGGATTTAGCTCAGTGGTTCTGGCGCCTGTCTTGCAAGCTCAAGGACCCGGGTTCGATCCCCGGTAACCACATACAATATACTGGGTGTGGAGACTCACGCCCAGCAGCAGTCAGTACCACATACCACAGTGCTGGGCGTGGTGGCTCACACCTGTAATCCCAGCACTCGGGAGGCAGAGGCAGGAGGATTGCTGTGATGTGAGTTTGAGGCTGAGCGCAGGGCCAGCCTGAACCACAAAGCGAGACCCTGTCTCAAAAAACCTTAAAAAAAAAAAAAAAAAAAACACCTTCACAAAAACATCCAGAATTCTTGACCAACTATCTGAGCACAGTGGAACTCAGACATAAGCATATAAAATTAACCATCCAAGTCCACTCCTTGTGATGTTGGCACACATACACAAATCCTTGCACCATAGTTACTCCCAAGTACCATAGCAAGGTCATAATTCCACCTAACACGACCATCCTGTGTATACTTGAAAACACACTAACATTTTGTTCAGAAGATTGATGTCTTTGATATTTAGTAACATTAACACTATTTCAGTACTACTGTGTAAAGGTAACTGTGATATAAAATAAAGGCACCTGAAGTTACATGATAAAGGCATAAAAAAAGAAATAAAATAGGTATTTTATATACATGCACTCTTGAGTGAAACTGAGTTGTAGTCTTTTTTTTTTTAGGATTTTTTGAGACAGGGTCTCACTTTGTAGTTCAGGCTGGCCCTGCGCTCAGCTTCAAACTCACATCACAGCGATCCTCCTGCCTCTGCCTCCCGAGTGCTGGGATGACAGGCGTGAGCCACCACGCCCGGCACTGTGGTATGTGGTACTGGCTGCTGCTGGGGTGAGTCTCCACACCCAGTATTGTTATGTGGTTACTGGGGATCGAACCTGAGCCCTTGCGCTTGTAAGACAGGCGCCGGAACCACTGAGCTAACTCCCCAGCCCAAGTTGTAGTCTTTTTAACTGATGGCTGCTGCCTGAGCCCCCTTCAGAAGTCATATTGCAGGTGCAGCTTCGGTGACATGAGCACACTGTAAAAGTTTTAGGCTTTAGTATTTAGAATCCTCCAGCTAGACAAGCAGAGAGGGACAAACAGTAGTCCCTCGCCCCTAAGTGTAGTTTCCTTATCTAGAGCTGAGCTCAACAAAGTACAACTCATGGACCAAGTCCAACCAGCTACTCTGGTAGATGAGTTTACTTGGGACATGGCCATGCCCATCTGTTTACATAGTATATGTGGCAGAGTTAAGGAGTTATGACATAGACACTGAGTGGCCCCAAAGCCTAAGATATGTACTACCTGGAACTTTAAAGAAAACATTTACTAGCCAGGAGTGGTACATAGTGCGTTCAAGGCTAGTCTGAACTACAAAGTAAGACCCTGTCTCAAAACACCAAAAATAAAAATAGAAAAGTTTACTGAATACTACTTTAAATAAGCTTTGTTTTTCATGTGCAATTTTTAAGGTTTTTTTTTTTTTTCTTTCCTCAGTTCTGGAGATCGAACTCAAGACCTTGTACTTGCCAGGCAGACACAGCACCACTAAGCTAAATGTCGAGCCCTTTTATTTCTATTGTATTTCAGAATTTTATTGGTACATGTTAGCAATTCATGCAGTTTATATTCCCTCCTCCTTCAGTTTCCTTATCTCATTTTTTAATTCTTGTTGCCATATAACATTTACATCCGTTGAAGTTATTAAGTTCCTGCACATGGCACATCTTAATGCTACTTATGCACCTTTTCTTCATCTTCACGCCTTGCTCTTGTTTCCTTGGTCCATTTCTCTGTTACAAGAGATCCACGCCCTCCCTGTCCCTTTCTACTAATCCTTTATCATTCTTTTTATTTATACTTTGCCTCACTTAAATACTTAAACAGTATTTAAGCTTATATGTCTGGTTTACTTCATTTGACATTGTATTTGCTAGGTGCATTCATTTTCCTAAAAATATGTCAAATTTATCATTCATTATAGCCAAGTAGAATTCCATTATATAAAGGTACCACATTTTCTTTAGCTAATTGTCCATTGATGGGTTTCAGGATTGACCTATTCTGAATTGTGCTGCTATAAACACATGCATGTATCACTGTAGTATGAAGACTTAAGCTGTTTGGGGAAGATATCTAGCAAGGGAATAGCTGGGTCATGTGGCATTTCTAATTTCAGTTTTTTGGGAAATTTCCATACTGATTTCTGCAATGGTTGTACTAGTTTACATTCTCATTGACGAAGGAGGGTTTCTTTTGCACCACCAGCTAGTCAGAATTTGTTATTGTTTAATTCCTTGATGAGAGCCATTCTTTCCAGCTTAAGGTGGAATCTTAGTGTTGTTTTATTCGCCTTTCTCCAATGGCCAGAGATGTTGAATCTTTTTGCATATGTTTGTTGACCATTCCTATTTACCCCTCTGTGAAGTGTTTATTCATTTCACTTGACCATTTCTTGACCGGTTCTTTAAGTGATTTAGGTTTTTTTGTTTTTGTTTTTGTTTTTTTCTTTTTTTAGTTCTAGATACTAGTCCCCTAAGGAGTAGTTGGCAAAAATTTTTTCCCATTCTGCAGGTTGTCTCTGCACTCTACCAATTGATTTTTTTGCTTTACAGAAGGCTTTTTAATCTAATACCACATCTTGATTGTTATTTCTTTTGATTGAGGTTCTGTTTTAAAAAATATTTTCCTACACCCATGTCATCAAGTATTCTACCTATTTTATCTTCCAGTAGGTTTAATGTTTCTGTCTTAATGTTTAGCTCTTTGATCCATTTTTATTTAATTTAGTATATGGTGAGAGATAAGAATCCAGTTTCAATCTTCTGTGAATAAGTAGTCAGT
Organism: Petromus typicus; assembly: GCA_004026965.1. NCBI lineage: Eukaryota > Metazoa > Chordata > Mammalia > Rodentia > Petromuridae > Petromus > Petromus typicus. The sequence continues at coordinate 4,474 of PVIR01004133.1, read as the reverse complement.
TTCCCCAGCATCACTTATTGAATAGACTGTCTTTCCTCCAACACATGCTTTTTGGCCCATTTGTCAAAGATCAAATAGTTGAATGTGTCTGAGGAAGCTTCTGTATCCTCAATTCTGTTCTACTGATCCACATATCCATTTTTGTTCCACTATCTTACCATTTTTATTACTACCATTTTGTAGTATAGTTTGAAATCCTGTATTGCTATGCCCCCTGCAGTGCTCTCATAATTGCTTTTGCTAAACTGAATCTCTTCTGGTTCCATATGAATTTTAGGGTTATTTTTTCTAGGTCTGTAAAATATACTGTTGGTAATTTGATTGGCGCTGCATTCAATCTGTATAATGGTTCCAGAAGTGTGGCCATTTTGGTAATAATGGTTCTGTCTGTCCAGGAAGAGGGGAGATTTTTGCATTTTCTGATGTCCTCCTTAATCTCCTTTTACAGAGTACTGTGGTTTTCTTTGTAGAAGGCTTTCCCTTCCTTGGTTAATTCCTAGATATTTCATTTTTCTTGAAGCTACTATGAGTGGTGTTGTTTTTATAATTTCCTTCTCAATCGTTCAGTATTGGTATATAGAAATGCCAATGATTTTTGTGTACTGATCTTCTACCCTTCTACATTGCTGAATTTGGTTATTCTCTCTCTTTGGTGGAGTCCCTTGGGTCTTGATATAGAGTATCGTGTCATCTGTAAATAATGATAATCTGAGTTCTTCTTTTCCTATCTGTATCTCTCTTTGTCTTGCCTAATTGCTCAGAACTGTGTTTCAGAAGAGGTGATAGAGGTGAATAGAAGAGGTGATAGTAGGCATCCTTGTCTTGTTCCTGATTTTAGGAGGAATGCTTTTAGTTTTTCCCCATTTAGTACAATGCTGGCTATTGGTTTGTCATAAATAGCTTTTATCATAATCAGGTATGGGTCCTTCTATACCTGTTTCCTTCAGAGTTTTTATCTTAAAGGGGCCTTGGATTCTATCAAAAGGTTTTTCTGCATCTATTGATATGATCATATATTTTTACTTTACTTCTGTTAATGTGATGTGTTATATTTATTGACTTATGTATGTTGAACCATCCTCATATCTCTGACATGACTTCTGATTATGTTTTCAAATATCTTTTGAGTATTTTTACACTTATGTTCATTAAGGAGATTAGCCCGTAGTTTTCTTTTATAGTTGGGTCTTTATCCAATTTGGAGATCAGGGTGATACTGACTTCCATAAATTAATTTGGGAGCACTCCATCACTTTCAATTTCTTTGAAGAGCTTGAAAAATATTGGTGGTATTAGCATCCTTAAAGGTTTTTTAGAATTCAACAATAACTTTATCAGATTCTGGGCTTTTTATTTGGGGGGATCTTTATTGCACTTATAATTTTGTTGCATGTTATTGTGTTGTTAAACATATTTTGTCTTTGGGTTAGTTTTAGTATTTTTTATGTGTAAAAATTCTCTCCATTTCTTCAAAGTTTGCTAATTTGTAGAAATATAATTTTTAAAGTCGTTACTATTCTTTGGATTCCCACAGTGTCTCTTGTAATCTCATCTTTCCATTTCTAATTGAATTGATCTATCGTTCTTTTCTGTGTTTCTCTTGGTAAGTCTGGCTGAGGACATATCTATTTTATTTATTCTCTGAAAGGACTAGCGCAATTCATTGATTTTTTTTTTTTTGGCTGTTTTCTTAAAGTCTTAATTTTATTGATTTCTGCTTTCACCCTTATAATTTCCCCCTTAATTTTGCTTTGAGGCTAGTGTGTTCTTTCTCAAGTATATTAAGATTTCTCACGAGGCTATTTATTTGAGCTTGCTCTTTTTCCTAATGTGAGCATTGGCTGTGATGAATTTTCTTCTCAGAACTACCTTTATAATGTCCCCGAAGTTTCAGTAAGCTGTAGCATCATTATCATTAACCTCCAGAAATGTTTTAGTTTTATCTTTGATTTTTTTCAGTGACTCACTGTTTGTTTACAATATGTTGTTGATTGTCCAGGAGATTTTGCCTTTTCCAAAATTTCTTCTGCCACTGATTTCTGTTTTCATTGCACAGAGGTATCGTAGTATACATGAGGCAATTTCAATTCTTTTATATTTACATGAGGTAATTTCAATTTTTATATTTACTTAATCAGGCTGTGTGGATTAGTAAATGATCTATTTTGAAAAAAGTACCATGTGCTGCAGAAAAGAATGTATACTCTATTGTAGAGGTGTGGAATTCTCTGTATCTATTAAGTCCATATGTTTAAAGATGTAGTTCAGCTCTGATATTTTTTATCAGTTTTTTATTTATCTATAATCTATCTCTTTGAGAAAGTGGGGTGTTAAAATTCCCCACTATGATTGTGTTAGTGTTTATTTGATCTTTTAATTTCATTAGCTTTTGTTTATGAAGATAGGTTCTCCAGTATTTGGTGCCTACACATTTACTATGTCTGACATTAGAATTGCTACCCCTGCTTGTTTTCAAGGTCTTAGTGTATGAAAAGTTTTCCACCCCTTAATTTTTAGTCTATGAATATCTTTTTGGATTAGATAAATTTCTTTTTTTTTTTTTTTCAGGTTTCTTGAGAGAGGGTCTCTCTTTGTACTTCAGGCTGGCCCTGAGCTCAGCCTCAAACTCACATCACAGCAATCCTCCTGCCTCTGCCTCCGAGTGCTGGGATGACAGGCATGAGCCACCACGCCCGGCACTGTGGTATGTGGTACTGGTTGCTGCTGGGCATGAGTCTCCACGCCCAGTATGGTATGTGGTTACCGGGGATCGAACCCGGGTCCTTGCGCTTGCAAGACAGGTGTCAGAACCACTGAGCCTAAATCACTGGCCATAGATAAGTTTCTTGAATACAACAGACTATTGGATTCTTTATTTTTTTTTAATGCAATTTGCCAGTGCATGTCTTTTGGGGGGAGCTGAGGTCATTAATGTTGAGAGATATCACTGAAATGTGTTGGTTAGTTAATGTCGCTGCCTTCTTAATGTCTTAGGAAATCCTTTGTTTTTCTTTCTCTGGCATCTTTTCTTGCTGTTTACCCATTTACCTTCCTAGTTTTCTCTGTGTTTTTAGCTGTGTCTGTTCATTATTTCTGTTGACAATATTTTTAAGTATTTTTTCAAGAGCTGGTTTAGTACTCATGTGTCTTTTGAGCTGATCTTTTTTCATGAAACTATCTTATTTCTCCATCTATTTTGAAGGATAGCTTTCCTGAATAGGTTAATGTGGGTTGGAAGTTATTTGCTCCAAGGGTTTTAGCCTCTTCACTTCAAGCTCTTCTGGCCTTTAGTGTTTGTGCTGAGAAGTCTGCTGTTATTGTAATTGGTTTACTTTTTTTTTTTGAGACAGTGTCTTCCTTTGTATCTCAGGCTGGCCCCTGTGCTCAGCCCTGAACTAACAGCAATCCTCCTGCCTCTGCGTCCCGAGTGCTGGGATTACAAGCGTGAGCCATCATGCCTGACTTGGTTTACTTTTAAATATACGGGGTTTTTGTTTTTCTCTGGCTGCTTTTAAAACTTTAGGGTGTTTTGCTGGATATTGGTAATTTAATAAGGATATGACTTAATGAGCCTCTTTTGTAATAATTGTTTGCTGTTGAGCATCACTTGTATTTTAAACTCTTTTCTTACATCTGGGAAATTTTCTTCCATGATTTCTAAACACACATTAGTCTTTTCTTGTTCTCTTACTTTCTTCTAGGCCTCTTTGAGCTCTTCGTCATAACTCACTATTTTGTCGTCAGTATCAGACACTTTGTCTTCATACTGATAATTTTTCTCACTTATGAATTTTATATAGTTTTTAAATTTCAAGTATTTCTTTCTGACATCTTTTCAAGGATTCCATATGCTTGTTGAATCTGTCACTCAAATTTTGAACTGTTTTGGTTACCTTGTTCACTTTTTTACCTATTTTCCCAAAGCTCACCATGGGTATATTTGGTGAGACTGCTGCAAACTTTTGATTCATTTCCTCTTGAATTCATCTATTTTCTTCATCTCTTTTATGAACTTTTCATAGAATTCTGCTACCTTGTATTTGTTTTCTTCTCCATTTGTGACCCCTTGCTCTGCCTTGGGAGGGTTAAGAAATTTCAGGAATCTTCTGTTTCCTTGCTTCCCCATGCTCCTATGAATATCTGTGATATATCCCTCCTTTCCCTCGCCTTTTTTGGGAGGGGTACTTTGGGCTGAGGAGTACAGAAGTGAGGAAAGTCTGTGGCTTACATGGAGATCTTTAGTAGGCTCTTGCTTCTCTGTGAATAATTTTAAATTCTGGGGCCGGGGAGTTAGCTCAGTGGTTCCGGCGCCTGTCTTGCAAGCGCAAGGACCCGGGTTCGATTCCCCGGTAACCACATAACAATACTGGGCGTGGAGACCCACACCCAGCAGCAACCAGTACCACATACCACAGTGCCGGGCGTGGTGGCTCACGCCTGTAATCCCAGCACTCGGGAGGCAGAGGCAGGAGGA
>PVIR01004132.1:41304-81756 GCA_004026965.1 Petromus typicus | reverse complement strand
TTTTTTTTTTTTTTTGAAGGTTTTTTTGAGACAGGGTCTCACTTTGTAGTTCAGGCTGGCCCTGAGCTCAGCCTCAAATTCACATCACAGCAATCCTCCTGCCTCTGTCTCCCGAGTGCTGGGATTACAGGCGTGAGCCACCACGCCCGGGACTGTGGTATGTGGTACTGGTTGCTGCTGGGCGTGAGTCTCCACACCCAGTATGGTATGTGGTTACCGGGGGATCGAATCCAGGTCCTTGCGCTTGCAAGACAGGCACCGGAACCACTGAGCTAAGTCCCCGAACCTGTGGATACCTTTTTAAAACTAACTGCTTAAGTTTCTCAAAAGGCAAGGACTGAATGCTTCTTGTTGAATCTGGCTAAGGTTTTAATTTTCATTATGCTTTGAGAGGGCAGCTTCTGGGTCAGAAGACCCAGGTGAAGGGTCTTCTCATAGATTTCAGTGCTTAATAGGAAGTTTCCATATTTTGCTGTGTTAAGCATTCTTTACTGCTGGCTTTCTTTATGATAATTTATTTTTATTTATTTATTTATTTATTTTAGTTTTTGAGACAGGATTTCTCTTTGTAGTTCAGGCTGGCCCTGAACTCACTGTGTAACCCAAGCCAGCCTTGAAATCACAGCAATACTCCTGCCTCTGCCTCCCAAGAGCTGGGATTACAGACGTGAGCCACCACACCCAGCTATGATAATTTTAATCAGAAGCATTTCCAGGTAATTCCAGTCATTTTGTAATTATAAGGAGCTTAGATTTCAGACCTTCCATGAACAGAATCGAGAGTGGCTCATCTTGTTGGGGTCCCTTCTTGCTGGGTAACCCAAAACAGACTCTGGAAAAAGGATGAGCTGGGTGCTGAGCGTCAGGAGAGCCAGAGTGCCTTCCAAATAGGAGCAGAAACTCAGAGGTGAGGATTGGGAGAATTTAGATTTTACTTAGAATATAAAACATGGAGAGTTGGTCAGTTTTTTTCTTGAGTCTGATTTTCTTTGTCATTGGTGGGAACTTGGCAATATGATTAACTTTGAATTCTTGAAGACAGTAGTATAATGATTCTTCTTGGGCGTATCGTTATATTTGTCCTCCTTTCCTTTTGGTTAGCAAACCAATGAAAATTATGGAGAGTGGGCAAATGTAGACTATGTGACTGCTTGTTGAGTTGCCTAGAGGTAAAGGATAAGAGTTTTAGGTTGGCTCCTGAATATTTTTGGAGTTTTTTTGTTTTGGTTGTTGTTTTTATTTTTAGAGCAAAAGCCAAAGAAACTAAAGGGAAGAAAGAAATAAGGTCCAGAAAAAGTCTTGAAGAGATGCAAGAAGAGATACAAGCCAGTTGTAGCAGTGGAGGAAATAGGAATGGTAGAAACATAGTTAGATAACAGAACTAGAATGATAGGAAGTAGGAAAATATGGAGTAGCAATGGCTCTGAAACTGTAATTTTAGGAAGCCCAGTGTTGGCAGAGGGTTGGGCAGAACTATAAAGCAGCAAACTTTGAGATCTGAATAGCTGTAGTTAAACTGCGAGTTATTTTTAAAAACTCTTATTTAGAACAACACAGTCCTCAAATTATATCACTAATGGATATTTCATTGCCATCTTTATCGAGTTCCATGTGTGGAGTGTCTTGCCTCCCAGTTTGAGCTTCTCATTGCTACCAGGGTTACCCATCGATGCCACCTTTCTGCCCTAATCAAAACTAGACCTTTAAGTAGGAGGGCTACATTAGGCTTTTTGAAGTGGCCTTGGCCTCTTTCTGCAGTCATACCTTTGGACCACGGTTGCATGTACCCACTATATGGGAGTGTTATTAGATGCATCCTGTCTTTCAAGTCTCCACAAACTTACTTGTTTGATTGTTCTTTTGCTTACCCATTTACAGCCTCCCAACCCCCCTTTAAATATCAATACCAACTACAACATCTCCTGATTTCTAGATGGTTTCATCTGTGCCTACAGCATTTGACAGCATATTATGTTATGCTATAGTTACTTTTCTTGTTGCTGAAGCAAAATATGGCACACTCAAGGAGGAAAGACATATTTCAGCTCACAGTTTGTAGAAGTTTCAGTTCATAGTCAGCTGATTCTAAGGCAGAGGGATATGCAGGGGAGCATCTCAGAGCAGGAATAGTTCATGGTGTAGCAGGCAGGAGGCAGCAAGCAGCCAGCCTGACTTCCCTTTTATTCTGTTGAGGGGTCTAGCCTTTTGGGTGGTGCCATCCAAAATTATGCTAATTCCAATCAGTTGACAGATATACTACCACATACTCTGAATTCCAGTATCATACAATTTAGATACAATCAGTTCCAAAAGTCTTGCCTATGAGCACATAAGGCTTTGCCGGGGACATCTAGCTCCAAGCTATATCACGTTTCTTTATATAGTTAATCATATTTTTCTGCTGTAGTACCCACATACAAAATGGGCAAGATGATGATACAGTTTTTATTGTAGAATCATCCATGCTTAATATCATAAAGTGTTTTTTAACTACATAGTAGTTGCTCAGTAAATGTTTGTTGAAGCGAATAACCAAGGATTCAGTAATCCCACTGTGTTGATATAAATAAGGGTAATATAGTCAAAGCAGAGCCAAGGTCTAAACAGTCCCTCTATGCAGAGGTCAGAGAAGAGTGAAGAGAGAGGTTGTTTGTCTTTCTCTCAAATCCTTCTAAAACTCTCCATTTATGTTAATATACTCAAAGTCATAAGCAATTGTAGTGTTAATTTTAAGCAATTAAGAAAGTATAGTAATAGAGGAGAATTAGCTCTAGAATATTTAATGATGAAATGTGCTCTATCAAAGGATAAGAGGGTCAAGGATTTACTTCAGTGGTTCTAGCATCTGCCTTGCAAGTGCAGAGACCTGGGTTCAATCCCCAGTAACCACATGTAACAATGCGTGGTGGCTCATTCCTAAAATACCAGCACTCAAGTGGTAGAGGCAGGAGGAGTGCTGTGAGCTCAAAGCTTTCTTGGGCTACATAGTAAGCTCAGGGTCAGCCTGAACTATAGACGAGACTGTGTCTCAAAAGGATGGGAACATTATTCATGGGCACCTTATTTCATATGTCCAGGGGTAGAACATTATTGTATGATCAGTACTGAAAATATGATCAGGTTCTGAAAATTATATCAGAATATAGACAGTTAAATATATTTTCAAGGCCAGAGATTCCTATATTAGACTTGCTTGATCAGGCCAATCAGAGTGTGACACTAGTTAACATATTAGTGGGGCTCTTGTTGCCTGTTTCAACTAATCAAAACTCGACATGAGATAGCAAACGAAGCTCAGCGTGCAGGACATGCCCAAGGGAGGGCTTTGGTAGGCAGGAGAGGCCCGAGCTGCTTATTTCCTTCCATGTGTTCAGATCTAGGTTATGGGGATGACAGTGAGTAGGTGGGTTTGAAGAGTGAAAAGGTGCTATCCCTCACCTGGTCAGCGTCTCTCACAGGGACGAAACCTTAAAAGGTGATGGCAGTTTCCAGGGAACATAATTGATAACTAAAGGGCGGAGAGTTATATTTTGGAAGCTCAACATCTCTTAAAAATGAATTAATAAGACCAGTGATTTAAATGAAAATCATGGTGCTGAAGATCCCCATAGTTATTTGGTAGCTGTTACTCTTAGCTGTGGAAAAAAAAATCATAGTGAAGCTTACTTGGAGTTTTGGGCTTTTATGCTTTTTGATCTTTGTCTTTAAAGTCCTATAGTTGAAACTTTAGATTCAGGTGTTAGTGACTCTCTTAAAAGAGGCTTTTAACTTAGTTTGGAGGATCTATATTACATTATGCATTTTTTCCATTTAAGTTAGTGTTATATTTATATTCTTAGCACACAGCAGCTCTCTTTGTAATAGAATCTCTTTATGCAAGGCAGTATGCAATTAGAGATAGAAATGTACAACTTCTTACAAGCAGCCTTTGTATTTTCATTACCACTGACTGTAAATGTTTTATTTTTACTTAAACGTCCTCCACCCCCAAACCCATGCCAGTTCCATTTGCCAGTCCAAGGTGGGAAGAATTTTGCGTTATCTGAGTTCTGTTTTCAGTGCTGAGAGCAGTGGTAGTGAACCTGTGTTACCTTGAGAGCTCTAAGAAGTTGGCCGTCACTGGGCTAGAAGAATACCCAACTCATTCTGGGAGCTCATTATTGTTTGCTGAATTATGGCAGACATGTAGCAGTACTTGCCTGAGGGCATTTATTTTATGAAATGAAGCCATTGAATTCTCTCTTGGTTTTATTTTCTACAGCCATTAAATTGTGTGGCTTCAGTATATAAAGGTGTCCCACTTGGCTCATCTGACTTCTTCGTTCTTACAGTCTTTCTAGTCTTCTGCTCTTATTGTTATTGTTATTAATGGCAGGAGTTTTGGGCAAAAAGGTGAGAAGTGGCATCTAGTAGTTGTGACCTTAAAGTGGTTAGGACCTTGGTCTATCTGAGGGTGTTGGAGTGGTACATTAAAGGACTCAGTGATTTTGTGAGACTACATCGTGCTCATTGTAGGAATTAGGATCCCTTGTTACCCAACTGCCGTACTTTGATTGGAGGTAGGAGGATCTACTTTAGGAAGTGAGCACAGATTTCCTAGAGGGGAGCTGGTCCTGTGTCTCTGGGGATGTGGCTTTGACTCAGTTAACTGTATTTTCTCGTTACTGTATCTGTGCAGGTACTTGACTTCATGTAACTGTTGCACATTGTGCTCAGGCAGGGCTGGATTATGATGCTGACTCAGGCACTTGGTAGTGACTTTGAACAAATTCCTTATATTCTTTAAGCCTCAGTTTTCCTATTTGTAAATCTGGCTAACAGTACCTGCTTGGAGGACCAACTAAGTTCAGTAAGTAGTGACTGTATTTGAAGTTGTTACAGAGAGAAAAAGAGAGTTGATAAAATAGTCTATGTCATGTTAAATTTAATTTTAGAAATGTCAGAGTATTCTATCCAGAGAGACAACTTTTGAATCTTCTGTTGTTTGAGGAAATCAGGATTTTAAAAAGTTTGAATCACTGGGTACTGTTATATGTCTGGTGAATCAGCCATCGTGTGTTTACATTTCAAAAGTAGCTTTTCTTTTCTTCTAATGATTGCAAACAGTTAAATTTAGATTGGTACTAGGGAAGAAAGATCTGCTGCACCTTGTTGCGGTCTGCTCCTTGGGTATTCTTAGGATACTGGGTTTAGCTTTTGTCTCAGTTACGTTAGCTGTCTGGTTTTACTGTTTCTTTGTGGACTTTGGAAGGGTGGTCACTTTTCCATCGAGCCTTGTTAACATGCCTGTACTTATTTCAGAGTTCTCGGTTCAGGTAGCGTTGGTGGGCTTGGTTCAGATCTGATGAAGCCGCAGGAGCATGGTTGAGAAACAACTCCCCAGTGATTAAAATCTTTGTTTTCTTCTTTTCCTTCTTCTTCTCTGACAAGACACAGAATACAGCATAAATCCATTTCATGCTGACCTGGAAAAAGCAGGAGATGTCAGGGTGAGGGCACAAACACGGTGAGGTTTGGATGGCAGTGTTAGGTTTTCCATCCTGCGTTGAAGAGAACGTGTAACAGTTCGAGGTGCTGTGTGGCTGAAGAGAAGGGAAGGAGGTGGGCTGAGAGTGTGTGACCGGCGTGTGTGATGCCAAAGGCCAGGCACCCGTGTCTGCCAGGGTGTGACTTGGAGCAGGTGAGCCCAGGCCACTGCTGGCTTCCTTCAAGTCTGCTGTCGGGGCTGGACAGTGAGCCCCTGTGTCAAAACTGCATTCTTATCTGTGCAGTTGACAGTGAAAGCGGCACAGTGGTCAGCCTTCTTCTGTGTAGTGTGGGGCTTTCTTGTAAAATATCTCAGTGGCAAGGTGAATACTGATGGCTCAAATAATGACCTCTGAACTTACTAAGAAAAATTGGTTTTAGGACACAGGAGATTTGCCTGGTTTCTGAGGTAACTTGGTAAGATTATAATCTGGTTGCCATAGAAACTCAGCAGCAGTGAAAATTATAGGCACTAAACCTTTGAAAGGAGTTATTTTAGTAGGCTGCTTAAAAGCTCTTTACCTGTCATTCTTCCCCCTGGAGAAGTGATGTGAGAGGCAGGTCTTCCCTGCTGGATACCTCCCGGCCATGCTGTGGATGTGGCCTGGGCTCAGTAACTGCCAAGGGACTGGAGAGGCACTTGTCCTGCGAGCTGGAGCCCACCCCAGTCCAGCATTCCTTTTCCTTGCTTGGCACTTCCCATAATTCTGGTGAATTGCATTTAATTGCATTTTCAGAACCAGTATTCAGGACACATTATCTGACAATTAAAAATGTGGTGCAAAGAGTATATGCACTTTTTATGAGGGTCAAAGAAAATCTGGAACATAGAGTTTTGATGTCTGTTGATTTTTTTTCCCAGCTAATTAAGTCCACAGGCTTATATTATTAGCTTATCTCTAGAGGTTTAGAAGCAAAGCACGTGGTTTAGGCTGTATTACAGTGATGCTAGTGTTTAACTGAAGACTTAGAGAAAGATAAGCATAATTTTCTCCATTGAAGTATCATTTTATCTCGTTGTAGTAGAGGCATGCTCTAAAAATCAAGTTAACTCAGATGATTTTCATGGTAAATTACTCTAAAAGCTCAGTTTCAGAAAAGCAATTGAAATGTTTTATCACTAGAGATCTGAAGGTATTTCCTTTTGAGTTTTTAAAATGGTACAGTGTGTTTACATTGGTGAGAATTTGAATAGTGAAGACCAAAGGATTATTGACACAGTTACTGTACAGGAAAAATAAATCGTCTTGAAATAACTTATTGTTCAAAATAAATAGGAAGCACCAGGGATGAAGCTTGGACTGTTCTTTTCTAGTTAATTTATTTTCTACTTTTAAAGAGTTTACTGTCTTTTCAGTGTCTCCTATGATGAATTATTAGAAGAACCAAAGAACATGGATGTTAAAAGTTTTTAATTTTAAGGGTTAAATGACTTCGACATTTATATATTGTACAAAACTGGTAGATTTTTAGTATAAGTAGTAAAGCTGACTTTCAAACTGCATCTTATGAAAGCTGCATTTCTAAATTAAAGTAATTGTGTCCAGTGGTTTTCCTTATGTTTTATGACTTTTAGCCATTCAGTAAAAATAGTTCTGACTCTGCGCCAGGCATGGGTCTAGACAGATCTTATATTTGTGTCACCTAATTAATGAAGGGAGAGTGGAGACTAAAGTAATTACGTAGTTAATTGTTTGTAGTTGTAAGTTTAGGAAGAAGTGGTCAAGGGTAGAGTTTGCTTTTGATTCTAGAACATCTAGCAGGGGACTGCAGCTGTCCTGGGAGTTGAATGCCCTGTCTGAGAAGGATGGATGGCGAAGGAATAATGGCTGGTCGGGGAAGGAATAATATCAGGGTGGGCAAGGATAAAGGAGTGTGAGCAGGACGCTTGGTTCAGTCAAGAAGTCAAGAAGGAATAATGCTTACTCCAAAAACCTGTAAACCTGACAGTGATATTCCATCAATTTCCAAAACATATACTGATTATTTAAATAGTGTTAACCTTGAACTTGATAATTTTAAACTATGTTTTTAAGTTTGGATTATGCCTTTTACTTTTTATTCAGATATAAATTAGTGATTTTCATTTTTATTTTATTCTTTCAACAGACTGTTGAAAGAATATACTTTGCCATTCCTGTTCATGGTCTAGTTTTACAAGTTATCTTCTAAATATTAAGTATTGATGTTCATATAATTAAAACACTAACTTTAGGTAATTTGAGTTTGGTGGGGCTAATTAGTAATACTATTTCATTTTGTGTTTTAAATATATATATAGTGACCTTTTTACTTCTTTAAGTGTTGTCTAAATTCATGAGAGGAAAAAAGAAATTGTACTTCTCAAAAAAAAATATTTCTTAAAGTTGAATTTTCTTAGTTACATAAGTAAGAGGAAAATTCACTTGGTTAAATGAAATGCATGTATCTCTTTATCCCCCAAAATATGATCCAGATTTATGATTTATACCCTATGTTTCACATTTGTGCAATAGTCTGTGCCACATATTTCCTGCCTAGTATGCAGATTTAGATAATAAAACTTGAAGAAAAATCCCAGAGGCTTTAGTATTAAATTAAAATTAATGTGTTATTTTGGCAGGTTATTCTTGTTCAAGTTAATCCAGGTGAGACTTTTACAATAAGAGCAGAGGATGGAACACTTCAGTGCATTCAAGGTAAGGACATTTTTGTTAAACATTCTAATCAAGGGATTTATCCTTTATTATTTTAATGATGTAAAATTATTTTGTTTTGTTTTCCTTTTTTGTGTCTGCATATGATTATAGAAGTAAAATCTATCTTTTTTTCTCTTAAGTAGTCTCAAATATATATTGTTGTCCAAATGATACTTTTGGTAGTAAAGTCTGATTTAAATAGCTCTTAGCTATTTATTGCTAAGTAATGAAACACTCTAAAATGTAGTGGTTCAAAACAGAATTGATTATTTCAGTTTCTGTGGATCAGGGAATGGGATGCTGTATCTTGATCCTAGGGGTTTGGGCTTCCCCAAAAGCGAGAACTGTGGTTGTCTTAAGGTATTTCTACCTCCAGGCTCACTCAGATTGTTTCTGGCAGCATTTAGTTTTTTGGGGAGCTGTTTGAAGGAGGTTCTCCTTAGTTCCATGTGAAGCCTGTGACCCCAGGGGTGGGGTGAGGATCCTGACACAGAGGGCTTCTAGAAGCTGGCTTCACCACAGAGCCAGTGTCCAGAAGTCAAGGGGGAGGCAATAGGTTCACCCATCATCAAGAAAGGAATAAATAAGAGTCTGAATCCCAAGAGGCGGTTCCTTGGGGGCCATGGTGGGAGCCCACCGGTCAAAACCTGCCGTTGGATCCTAGTGATTCGAGTTCCTCCCTCTTGCAGCAAGGGCCTGTGCCGTACATCTGGGTTCTGAATCCCGCTAATGTAGCTAACTAAGCTTCAGGTATGGTGGAGACTCCTTACATGCAATTTTTTTTTTTTCCCTTTATTGCAATCTTTATTGGTACCTTACATATACACTTCATATATGCAGTTCTTAAAAAGTATAGCATCTAAAGGGCTTATTTCTAACTTGGACTCTACTTATACTGCTTCTCCATAGTTCAATTTGGAAAGAAGTGACTGTAGTCTGATTGCATGGGGGTCCTAGGTAGGAAATTCAATCCAGCTCTCTTTTGTCAGTAGACACAGCAGTGTTGGAAGGTGTGGGTTGAGATAGCTCTTTTTGGCAATAAATAGTGATTAGGATCATGGTACAGATGATAAGTTGGCATGTAGCTGAGAGATCCGTGTTAGCTTAGTAATGGGAATTGGGTGAGATGTCTTAGTTATGATAGTTGGACTTGTTTACTGACATATAAGTAAATGAGAGAATGTATATCAGTTTTAGTTTCCTTTAATGAACTGCATAAAAACAGTTGGCTTTTCTGTTGCATTGCTTAAATCAATAAGGTGCATCGCTTTACAGTTTCACTTCATACCTATAAGAACAAAAATTTAGAACTTTTTGGGGGAGGAGTAAGTATGTTTTTGAGGATTCAAGCTTAACCAGTTTTAATTGGTATTAATCTGAAATAATATCATTTTATTAATGCTTTTCATTGCTTTTCTCTGACCATTGTGCTCTGGAATTGGTCTTTGGTATTTGAAACCACTTAAAAACAAAACTTAGTCTTTGCTGAGGAAAAATATGATGAAACTTTGGGACAAGGAAGAGACAAAATAAATATTTTTTTTTTTTAGGTTTTTTGAGACAGGGTCTCGCTTTTGTGGTTCAGGCTGGCCCTGAGCTCAGCCTCAAATTCACATCACAGCAATCCTCCTGCCTCTGCCTCCCGAGTGCTGGGACTGTAGGTGTGAGCTGCCACGCCCGGCACTGTGGTATGTGGTACTGGTTGCTGCTGGGCATGAGTCTCCACACCAAGTATGGTATGTGGTTACTGGGGATTGAATCCGGGTCCTTGCGCTTGCAAGACAGGTGCCGGAACCACTGAGCTAACTCCCCGGCCCAGAAATAAATATTTTTAACAACTCACCAAGATCATTATAATCATTATATACTGCCAACATGTATTAATAAAAATAAAAATTTAAAAAATAATAGGGAATATAGAATCCTCTATCTATGTGTAGTGTTATAATAGATATTGTCAACCAGAACTTCAGCATCTACTTTGTATCTCTTTAAAAAAAAACAAACACTCCACAAGAACCAGATGAAAAATTAACCATATGAATAAGGTTCAGGTTTTCTGTTCAGCAGGAAAGCATTTGAGTCCCTGGCTGTTGTCATGTTGGAGTCCCAGTGTTGTTAGATTGACTATGACTACTTTTTTTTTATGGCCAAGTATGTGTAATAGAATCTATAAAAGTAAGTTGCTGCAAGATCAACATCTATAAAACTCTTTCATGCCACCTGAGTTCACTCTTTGGTAAATTCTTTATAGTTCACTACTTTCATTGAATTTTTTTTTTTTAAGTGGAGTTAGCCGCTCCACTTTTTTTTTTTTTTTTGAGTCTCTGTCAGTAACTGATGCACTAGGCAGGAAATGTTGCAAGTATATGACTCTATTCACAATGGAAGTTTTATTTTTATTCATGATGATACTTGGAGATAAGTGACATTAATACCCTTCCAGTGAATTCAGAAACGCCTTCGACTGAAATTGAGTTGTGAATCCTGTTTATCTTTGGTTCCCCCAACCTTTCTATTCCTTGTTCACTTGTAAAGAAGCAGCAGAGATGGTGGTTACCTTCATTTGTGGAATGATGGTATCTGGTCCAATTCGTTGAAATGCACAGAACAGAATGAGAAGAAATCAGGAACCAAGTGTTGTGTTAGGGCTTCGGAGACACTGGGGCAATGGGACAAGTTTCATAAACTGGAAGGAAAGTTGCCCGGTAGACTGAACTCCAGATCGAGGTCCATTGGTTGTCATTGATTCTGATGGGCGGTCACTAAGCCACACAACAGGAAAGCCTCCCTTTGCATCCAGTGTGAGCTAACGCATGTTTCAGTCCAGCTGGGAGAGCACAGCAGTATAGAACATGGGCATAGGCCATATACGTGTAAATACCAGTGTGTGCTGTTACCTCATCCTGACTCTCGCTGTGGTCTCATTTCTGTTGTTGCATTCATTCTGCACTTAGGCTGTGCTGTGCATTGTCTTATTTAGTGAGCATGATAGGGATATTTAAGGAACCTGAGGCACATAGAGATTGATTCTCACTAAGATCACATAACTGGAAAGAAGCAGCAGGGCTGAGTTTTCATGCCTGGGATATCTTTGTGTAGAGCCTGAATTATTCATTGCCTTGCTTTGTGGCTTTCCGTCAGGAAGGACTCCGTTTTCCTCAGGCCTATGACAAGGTGGTTTCCTGTTCGTGAGCACCAGGGTGGTGGGTAGGAAGCTAGGGTGAGGCTAAAAGGTTCGTAGAACAAAAGAGGACGATGGAGATTGGGTCTCGGAATAAGACAGATACCCTGCTGAAAATTAAGATACACTTAACTAGTCCAGGGTTGGGTTAGAAGGCAGTGTGCTGCTGAGTTTTGTTGTAGAACACATAACATTGGCCTCAGGTTTAGGGTGTGCTCAGTTTTCAAGTGAGATGTCCAGCTTTGGCCTCTAGGAGAAGGCTGGCACAATGGGTGACAGTCTTTCTGCTTGCCTTCTGGAAACTTGTTAAAGAATCAAAAATTGAGGTATTTTATACTTGGGTAAGGATTAAAGACAGTGCAACTTGTGGGCAGAGTTTGTTTTGTTTTAAATTGGTGTGAAAGGTCATTGTTGGTGGTGGCCTTCCTGGAAATACTGAAGTCATACATGCTGTACATGCCATGGTTGAAACTGCTGGCCTAATAACTTTGCTGTTTTAACATTAGATTAGGAACTGCTTTCAGGGAAAATCTTGTGGTAGAGAGTGGATTTGGTTTCTGGGCTTTGAGATGATACCATATGAGGTTCACCCCCTTTGCTTGCCATGTGATTTGTTAGCCTGATAGTTTTCTGAAGGGCACTGTGACATCTTTAGAGATCCCATCAGCTCATTGTGATGTTATTAAAAGAGCTTGGAAAGGACATGGTGGCACATATCTATAATTCCAGCATTCAGGAGGCAGAGGCAGGAGGATTACTACAGGTTTGAGACCAGGCTGGGCTACATAGTGAATTCAAAGCCAGCCTGAACTACATAGTGAGACTGTCCCAAAAAAAGGAAAAAAAAAAAAAAAGAGCTTAGAAATTGAAAACATTATTGTTGAAGAATATAGTTACTCTGGGAGAAAAGAGTTGTCTCCCCCCCCACCCCCCTCTGTGGGAGTGTCTTTGGTGATAATGAAGGAAGAACAACACAGGAAACATACAATATGCTGTGACAGCAGATGCATTTCTAATGGAATATTTCTCAATATTTTCCATGAAACATGAATCACGGTTCTTGAAGAGGCCACAAAGGGCATAGCACATTTTCACTCGGAGGCTGGACTTATACCTAGGCTTCTCAAACAAAAGATTATTCATTTTTTGGCCAGATGAACTGTATAAAGAGCTAATTGTGAAGAAGTGTCCTAGCAATCAATACAAATCCTTGCCTTCGCTCAAAGTCAGGGATTAATAGAGGGCAGCCACGGGTCTCACGCTTTCATATCCGAGTCTGGGCCGAGGTGCTGGAGGACAGCCCTTCTTCCTGTCCACACAGGCTGTCTTTTTGTCTGGGCTGTTTCTCTGCTCCCTGTGGAAGCCTCCAGCCAACACAAATACCCCACTTCCTGGAAGGCTCTGGGCCTGTCTCTTCCAAGAGCCCTCCTGGACCGATCGCGGCAGTCCAGCCTGACTTTGCTCTGAGTTTGGAGGAGCAGGTGGATGGAACATTATGCAGTCTAGACACACGGAAATTTCACCCTGAGACAGACTCTGAGGTCACTGGACCAGAAGCCGTAGTCCTTCTGCTGTGCTCTGCAGCTGTCTTCACAGGGCACTGCTGACTGGACTCTTGACTGTCTTTAGTATTACATTAGGTGTGATGATTTTTCTCTTATTTTACCCTTCCAGTGGGAGCTAAAAATGTTTAGTAATGTGTGTGTAGCAGTCCCAAAGGTCTCTGTAGAACTTTCAAATCAGATTGCTAGTGGAAGCTTATCAGCTTGTTTTTGAGAAAATTTTAAATCTGCAAGAATTTTCATAATGACTGTGTATTAACACTGCAATTTGAAAACCGTTACACATAAATTATGAGCCTGGAGAAAATAGATAAATATCATGGTGGTATAAGAAAAAAACATTTAATGCTTAAAAAGCACCATTGTCTTAATAAATAGTAGTAAAATCTAAAGATAGTTAATTATTAATTATCTTTGTCCAGACTAATGTAAATATATTTACAACGTGATTTATTCTGCTAAATTGTATTAAGTGAGCTGACCAAATTTCCGCAGTGTATGGTTGGAGGAAACTTTTAGGAGAGCCTGGCTCTGCAACATGGTGGGCATTGAAGCTGTTTGAATGTGTGCGACTGTTTTCTTCTTTTTCTTGTTCCCTTTAAGCTCCCTTCAGCTCTGTGTCTTATTCTCCCCCCTGCTTCCAGCGAGTGTGGGAACTGTATCATTGATGAACACCACGCTCTGCTCAGTGGCTCCGTGAATGACACCATTGAGAGCTGTTCCGTGTTCCTGAATTTCCTTGTCTCCTCCCTCCCCCAACCCCCAACGTATGATTCAGCATCCAGAATGTCACAGGGACCAGTGGAGCTATTTTCTTTTAATGTGCCATTTTCCATGTACTTATCAGACTTGTTTGACAGATTAGAATACTGACCTACCCTTTTTAAGAATTATATGACAGGCTCTAGGGTAGTTTCTTGCTTTGTTTATTTGAAATGTCTTGAAGGGTATAATAGCTTGCTTGGATTTACAATCTGAGGTAGACAGATTTTAAAAGTAAAGTTTCTATATGCTGTACTCCTTTAATGCCAATTCATGTAAAAGAGAAATCCTTGTTTTACTACCTTAAAACCCAGTAATGTTTCAAATGAAGTGTGTCTTTAAAGGTTGAAGATTGTATCCTACAAGAGGCTTAAATATAATCGGTGTTTGCTTAAAAAAATTTAAAAGTGAAATTATTGTAATATGAATGCATCAGATACATTTGTGTCTTTCATTATGTGGGCTACAAAATTATTATTTGACTGATTGTAAAAAGCCCTATTATAAGAAGAAATATTTCTATTATATAAGATTAAGATGTGGGTGCCTATTTTTCTACACAAGAATCTCTTTAAAAACCCATTTATTTTGCACTTAGGGGCTTTGTGAGAGATTATTAATAAGATGGAGAGATTTTTGTAAACAGCTAGGCCTCCCTTAAAAATCTTTTAGAATTGAAAATAGAAAGATTTTTTGGCTCAGCTAGACTTCTTGTCACACTCATCTTTCTGATAGATTGAAAGCTGTATTTGGCAAGCATTAATTCACAGTCCTTTAGGGAGGCCTTAAGACAAGATAGTCTGAATTTTTTGGAAAATCTGAATTATTCTACTAACTTTCAAGTCCACCTTATAACTTTTAAATGCTAAGCTTCAAGAAAAAGCAGTGTTTTATATGTATATTTGCTTTAGTACACAAAAAGTTTTCATTTCCCATGCTAGATACGTTTCCTCATGACATTTTGGAGAAAAAACGACATTCAGTTTTTGAGCACACTTGATCTTTGAAATGTTTGAGAATGATATTTTATATATTGTGTATTGTTTCTAAGAATGCATAGCTCTTGGTGACAAACAGGCATGCCATGTGCTGAGCTGATAGGCCCCTCCACAGACAACAGCTTGCTGCTGGTGAACTGGAAGTTTCCCAGCAGGGTGTTCCCTGCCAGAGCTGCTGAATACTGATGCACCAGTGTGTGAAAGGGGAGAGAGGAAGAGCTGTGATCTTACAGACTACTGTCTTCATGCGGGAGGTCCTCAGGGGACTGAGTGTTATCAGGGCCTGCGCTCCTTCCTCAGGAGGTGTTGAGTGGCTCCCAGGGGAGGCACCTGGGTGGCTGCTGTTCTCTGCCTCTTTCTTGTTTCTCTTCCCAGTTATCATGATTGTTGACATTTATTCACACAGTTGTACAGTAATGGAATTTTAAACGATTATGCAGAAACTTCACCCACCTTTCATTGGTCTTTTTTCTCTAAGTAAAGTTCTAGTGATGTGTTTCATTAATGCAAATATTAATTGGTGTTGAATTTCAGAATAAATGGTCTATACTATGAACTCGAGGTCTTTTGCTAATCATTAACCTTTTAGCTTCATTTTTCTCTCTTAATGTGGGGACAGGGATTGATCTGACATCTGATAGTGTTGTGAAGGACTCTGTGCCGCTGCCATCGTCATATAGTAATGTAAACAGCTTTGCTAATTGTTTTTTTCCTAAAGAGATTACATGATTCATTATGGGCAGTGACTGACTGTCCTGTTTGTGGAAACCCATTGAACTTCCAGCTCCATTGCATTGCTTATTTATAATAGGCTTGCTGTCACGGGTTGCTAATGATGGCACCAGTTCAAACATTTCAGATGGAGGTTTATGGGAATGTGTATACTGTTCAGGTATAGGATTGTAACTAAAACAATGAGCCCACTGTTCCATGCATTTGAAGTAAGTCTTGTTGAAGTTGAAGCTTCAGTCATTGCTTTTCTTTTGAGTAATAGCTGTTAATTCTTAACCCATGCTGGAGCAGCTATATTCACCCTGGCTCTTGGAACTTCCTACTGTACCCAAGAAAGCATTTCCTCTGAACGAGGCTTCCCTCCTACAGGCCTGCCATTTCCATTACCATTAAGCTCTGTACTTTTTACTTTTATTTAGTAAGGCTGCTCTTAGGTGTGGTAAGGGACTAAGGCATATAGGCATGATCATTACAGGTCTTGAAATGTGAGTACTTGGCTTTGAAGTCTCTGCATGTTAGTATGTATTGTAAAATTAGTTCCTTCTCCACACCTCAGTTTCTTTTTCTGTAGAACTGAAATAATGTCCTGAGGGATTACTAAGGACTAAAGGAGGTGGTGTACGGAAAGCACTAGGAGCAATTTCTGAGGCACAGTAAGGGCTCAGAAAATAATAAGCATTATTAAGCTCCAGATTTGCATTATCGGTAGATATTGAACTGCCATTCATTTTTGTTCATTATCACCTTTAAAGCATTTCAGAAAACCCACGTGAATTTGAGCTATTAGGATTTTTTAGATGTTTTCATATTTTATTTCTAACACTTCACAACATGAAGTATGATGCAGTATAGTCTAACCTTTTGCCTCTCAGGAAAATTACTCATTGATTAAAATGTCATCTCTGAAGGTACCACTGTTTGGATTTCTTTATAAATGTCATAGACTTTTATGTGTCAAGTAATTCAGGAGAAAATTTTAGTCATCTTTTTATTTCAGTGTGTATATAAGACACCCAAGCATTCAAAATAGAGTAAAGTCACTTTCTAATGTACGTGTCTTAGTTTGTTCAGGGTGGCTTATAAATAGCCAATTTATTTCTTAGTTTGAGAGTTTGGGATGTCTGAGGTCAGTGCCTGGTCTTTCAGTGTCTGGTGCAGGCATACTTTCTGGTTTGTGGACTCTTCCTATATCCTCAGATGAAGGGGCTGTTGGTCCTCCTTGGGCCTCTTTTAAAGGGCAGTAACCCCCTTCCTGAGGGCTCCACCCTCAGGATCTCCATCTTTCCCAAGGTCTTACCTCCTAATATCACTTTTGGTGTTGAGGATTTCAGCGTAAGAGTTTTAGACACCAAGTGTTGAGACCATAACAGTGCTGGTTAAAATTCAAATGAAAGTGACGGGAAAGTTCCTTCATTTACAGAAGCCCCCACCCTTTCTTGTTATTGTGCATTCCCAATTAAATGAGATTATTTTTCCTCTCACTTCCCCAAACTAGAATAATAAAGCACGTGAGTGTCTTACCATAAACAGAAATTCTTTTTTTTTTTTTGTGGTACTGAGGATCAAACATAAACAGAAATTATGAAGATATTTAACATGTAGGTGAGCTTCTTTTACCTCTAAAACATATGAAAAAATTATTGCATTCTTTTAATAACTATTTTTGACAGGTAGGTTGGGAATGCCCTGCAACGTATTTTTAAGATTTTTATTAAAAGATAACCGTTTTCGAGGGGATCAGACTTTCTTTATGTGGATAGCAAATAGTTTAAGTTAGATTACTCATTAATATTTAATTTGTAGTGAGAAGTTCCAGTAAACAGTGTTACACATCACAAGTCAAGTGTAGTTTAGATCTTTAAGTGAGCGTATTACTGAATGGAAGAGTTGGTGTAATAGCTTTTCCTTCTCCACCGATGGTGCGAGCAGGCTGCAGGCGGGGGATTGTGCTGTGGTGAGGGGATGTGGGAGTGGGAGCACATTTCAAGATGCCTGTGAGACATTCACTGCTTGAGGACCAGCGAGAGACCCCTGAGGAGAGAGTGAAGAAAATCTGTGGGGGGCGCTGGGTGAATTCTAGAGTATTTCTCCAAGATGGTAGGACACGGTCTTGTAGAAAAAAATTGACCTGTAATGCAAACATTCTTTTAAGTATTTTTTTTTTTAAAAAAAAACATATATAGCCCCTCTGAAGACAGAAAGGTGTTTTGTACATTATTTGTTTGGGTGTGAAGACAGTTGGGTAAATAAGGACTGTGTTTCTTGTTCTGGAGCCCATCTCAGTAAAAATGAAAATGGCTTCAGGATTGCCCACTGCTGCTTTTGGCATGTATGAATGCACCCTACACTTCCTGAGTGGTCGCCCATGAAATTCCACCCATTGAAGTTGATAATTTATAGACCAAGGTACACTTAGCTCAGGTAGACGTCAAATTAAACTTTGCTTAGTCTCAGATCTCTTAACTGTTGCCCAGGGTTGGAGTTTTGAAAATTGTTTCAGTGTGTTTTGTTGTCTTCAGTGGTGTCAGTTTTCTGTGCTTGATTCACTGTGCCACAAGTTGGATAAAACAAGTACTTCGGCATAGCTAGAACATGACTTGTCTTCTATTGGAAAACCACTTTGCAGGTGATGTAGTCAGATGCTTATTCTTCAATTTTTTGAGTATACACATAAAATACTCCAAAATATTGACAAAATAGAGCATGACACTGTGATCTCATACATTAGGAATCAAGATCTCAGATTAATTTGGTTAGTCTTAAAGGTCAAGACAGATTTCATTCTCCGAGTTAAGTGCTCTCTGTTCTCTGTTAGTGTGTAGTGCTCGTATCATATACTTAAAGAAGAAAAATATAACATTTCAGAATTTTTAAACCGATTCTGTTAACATGGTGTTTTAACTTCTCATATCAAAATTTAAAAGTTTAAAATTTAAAAGTTGATCTCTAGGGTAATTGTAGGATGTTGTTATATTATGTAAGTGTAGAGGAGTTGTCAGATTGTGGGGTTAAGGCCTGGATGTTACTCATTTTAAATTCCATGTCATACTAATTATTATGAAGCAGAATTTGAGACTCTGGTTAATCTAACCTAAGCAGAACTCTACTGCCCTGCTTCGTCGGTCCATTATGCTGCACGCATGTCCGTCCGTCCTAGGAAGTTTGTCAGAGTGGTAAAGGGCTTAAAGATCTTTCTCTCGTGCATATATTAAAGGAAAATCTATATGATGGCTTTCCTTATTGAACCTATTAAAACTGATTTTTCAGCTTTTGTTGTAAACTACTATAATGAGGATCATTAAAGATAAGTTTGGATTTAGTAAGCTTTCTGCAGAGTACAGATTTATTTTACCCTGATGTATGTGTAAACATAATAGCACACTTATTTAGAACTAATTGGAAGCTGATTGCAGTAGGTAAGAAAAAAAGGTATTTTTCCTGTAATGCAGGTGGAGTTGAAAATGTAAGAGGAGATGAAAAAATAGCCAGGCCACACTTTGCTTTCAGAAGCTCTTAGGCTGATTTGGCCTTGTTTCCACTGCTGTTTTGAGAGAGGGGAGCTGGGGCTGCCCTCTTGTCCTCATGATCGATCAGGTCCAGAGCCTTGAAGGGTGTAGAGGCCTGGAAAATAGTGTGATGCTTCCTTGAGGATGACCTCATGGTGTGTGGATCCCGGTGTGTGATGTCTGCTGATTGATTACCGGTGGTAGCACTGTGGTTCTTACACCTGAGCATGGGTCCAAACAACAGCGTGGAGGCTTGTTGCTAATGAGGCAGTTGCTGGTTCCACCCCGGTGGTATCTGAGTCTGGCTTTGGTGAATGGGGTCTGACTGTTTATCTTTCTAAGAAGCTCCCCGGTGATACTGAGGGTCTTGGTTCAGGAGTTTTGACAGCAGTTGAGAGAAGACGTTACTGTGTGGGGAACATTTATAAGAAATGGAGATTTTAAAGCTAATGTCTAAATACAAAGTGAAAGGGAGGAGAAGTACCAGGAAGTAGGAAGAAACTGTTCAAGTGGGAAGGAAAATAAGGGATGAGGAGGGAGGAGGGAAGAAAGGGGAAAAAAAGGGACTTAAAAAAATTAAAAAATGAGAATCAAGTCATTTCATTTTCTGGTACAAACTGTTAATGTTGAATGCGCTTATCATGTGTATTCATAATGTACCAATAAAGATAATTTAAAAAAATTAAAAAACGGAAATAGAGTTTTTTGTGATTATGGAGAGGAAAAATGTTGGAGGGAAAGCAAGGGAAGGGAACAGGGGAAAAAAGAATTAAGATACACTTTGTACGTGTATATATTACCTGTATAACTGTGATCATTATGTACTACAAACATGCATAGTAATAAAAAGTTTAAAAACTTTAAAAATAAATGCTTCCACGAATGATTAAAAATAGAGATTTATAGAAGTCATGTCCATAAATGAAAAATCAAAACTCTTGGGATTAAACTTGATAATAGAAGGGACAGAAGGAAGAACTCCATGAAAATGCAGAATAATAAAGAAAAATTGACTTAAAATTCATTAGCTTAGTTAAAACAAATACTAACTTTTTTTCTGTGTGCATGTATGAAATATTTCCCCCCTTCATTTTCATTCTAATGAGTACCAGCAACTTCCTTTTCAAAGGACCAATTTGTGTAGTCTTTGAGTTTATGTCTGATTCAGTTGCCTTTTATTAAGAATTTATTTTTCTCTGGGGCTGGGGAGTTAGCTCAGTGCTTCGAGCGCCTGTCTTGCAAGCGCAAGGGCCCGGATTCGATCGCCGGTAACCACATGCAATACTGGGTGTGGAGACTCACGCCCAGCAGCAACCAGTACCACATACCACAGTGCTGGGTGTGGTGGCTCACCCTGTAATCCCAGCACTTGGGAGGCAGAGGCAGGAGGATTGCAGTGATGTGAGTTTGAGGCTGAGCTCAGGGCCAGCCTGAACCACAAAGCGAGACCCTGTCTCAAAAAAACAAACAAACAAACAAAAAAAGAATTTATTTCTCTCTGTGTCCCACTTAATGAGAATAAATAGGATCAGCAGAGATATATGAGTGGTGTCTTACATGGAGTGAATAGCATTTGTGTAATATTTGGAGCTCTTAGATTTAGGATACTTGTGCAAATATAAAAAGTATTCTAAAGAGCTAATGTCATGCATAACTGTAATTCAAGTAAGAGCAAACTCCCCTGTCAGCTGGGTCATGGGAAAGTAAAAAGCTGGGGAGGGGAATAGAAAGCAGGTAGACCAATGTGGAAGCTGGCTTCACTTTGTAAAATGTTCGAAAGAGGCAGGAAGGCTTTCAAGCAGAACGCTGAATGGAAAGAAAGGTCTTGTTGTGAGGGACATCGCCTCCCTGTGCAAGGTGAGTTGAACTGTTGGATGGTTAGAGAATGACACCATAGTAATGTGGAAAACAAGATTACACGTTTTTCTTCCTGTGTGAACAGGGAAATCATAGTAGAAATGTAGAACTTTGGGCCCCATTTTGAAAACCTGTTTTAAGGGTCAAATTGTTGATTCCCAGACTGATAATTAGTTATAATGGTTACAATGCTCAATTTTCTCATAGTCTGTAGGTGATTCTCTTGCTGTTCTATGAGTTGAATTCATTGATCATTTTTCTCCTCTTCATTGCACCTGTCATGCTGGAACCAGCAATTAACATTCTTCAGAAGTGAACAGAGTGCCAGTCTTCAGCTCAGATGTAACTAAGAACAACAGGTGCATTCTACCTGTTTCTTGGCTCTACCCACAGTAGTCAGAAGGCAAGTAATGAACCACAGGACAGACTTCGAAGAAAATGAGATGCTTTAGAATTTGTGCCAAAGTGCTGAAAAGTAGCTCAGGTTATTGTATTTAGGAGGCACAGGGAATGGCTCAACAGGAAAGTAAAATAATTTTCCTAACTCAGCCTCTTGAAATTCAGTTCAAGCCTATTTCTTTACTGATACAAGTCTTACTATTCACCTTCCACACGCCTTCTGTGGGCAACTGTTATTTTTAGTTGTTTTATATGAGAGGTCACTGGACTTGAACTTGTATAGTTTAAAAAAAGAAAAAATATATATATGTATATATGTATGTGTCAAATGGTTATATAATCATGTAAGTGAAGAAAAAATGGCAAAACCTTCAGGCTGTGAGAAAAGCAGGAGAATCTCACGCTGCAGAGTTACCTCTCTTTCCCCCTGGTCTGGTTTTACTTTCTGGGGCCTCACCCTCTCTTACCTTAACAGAATTGAACCAGGTAATTTCTAAAATTCAGCTACCTCCCAATTTCTTTTTCCTTTTTCACTTTAATTCCTGTGGAGCTTTCTTCTATTTATATGTCTCCTAACTTTCATCAGAATATAATACTAGAGCGTTACTTAAATAGGTTCAAGTGTGGGCAGACTTCAGGGAAGGGCTTAATTACCTAGGATTTGTCTGTTTGAAAGTGAGGTGTTGAATTATTGTTTGAGGCTCTTATTTGAGGTACTACGTGAATTTCTGAAAAATTTTATTAGCATATATTAATTTTGACTAGTAGCAAAAGAAAATTATCCATCATTTGTTTTCTTGGTTTAATACTGAGTGCTTTATTTTTTAGTGCACGTATATACCATTTGTGTGCCGAGTACTTTATATCACTGGTTGTCACCTCGAGGTGTATGTTTGAATCACATGAATTAAAAAATAAAACTAAAAGGAGGAAAACAATTCAGTGGTTGGTGGTTTCCACCTCCAGAGATTGAGAAGTCTTAACCTACTGAATTGAACATGGTGTTGTCATTAATACTGCAGAAACAACACATGGTGAACTTGTTTGTCATGTAATATTTAGAGCATTGAATTGTGAATGAAAAAAGAAGAGATAACATCCTCCTCTGAGATGTAGGGCTTCAGAGGATGGGTCTGCAAGTTCTGGGGGGCTTCCTCTCCCATCTGCCAAACTGAGTGCGATTCTTTGCTGCCTGTCCCTTATCTCTCCTTTTCATGTTGGTTTCATAGGCTTATTTCTTTAAATCAACTATGTTATTGTTTTTAAATGCACCTTTATCTTGCGTATTTCCACAAATGTGAGAAGGCCATCAATTAAAGCAGCTTACCATTGGTTGTAAGATGCTGTTCTTTTTCAGAACAAAGTGGGATCAATCCGTGAAATACATCAGGTTAGTTTTCACTTTCTCATCTAGACTTAATTAGATCTTTAAAAGTAAAAGTAAAATCAGTGATTATCTCCTGATTTTGTTTGTATAATCATTTTATATATGCGTGCTTGAAAAAAATTGAAATAATTTTCATTTCTATTTACATCTTAGTAGTAGAAATATGACTAATTTGTGGAAACATGATCACTTCTAAATACATCCTGGGGGACTTATTCAGAAGTCATAGTCTTGTGTACCCCCTCAAGTGTTGGGAGTTGAACCCAGGGCCTTTGCACTAAGCGGATGTGTCCTCAGCCCTCCTTAATGTTTTATTATGAGACAGAATCTCATGTTCCTGCCTCAGCCTCCCAGGGTTCTGGTATTACAGGCATGTGCCGCTACACCTGGCTTCTCGGAGTTCTTTCTTAGTTCTAGAATGTCTCCAAATGCCTGATACATTATGGCAAAATGTTTATTTTTTCTAAGTGTGTCTACCAATGCATATTTTCTGTGCATGTACAGTGTGCACTTTTGCTAGTGTTGCCACTTGCATCTTTTCTATTTTATGAAACCTTGTGGCAACATCTATACTTTAAGATTTTAAAAATTTTCAAGGTTGGGGACTCTAGGGATGGCTAGCTTGGTGTGAACCTTGGCTTTGATACCAGTACTGCAAAACAGGCAAACAACAAATAAAACTTTCCCTTGGGTCACCCATGTGTTTACTATTGCAGCATTATCCTGAGGGATGTAGTATTACCAAGCTCAATGATCTTGTATAATTCTGACATTTATTTGGAAAACATTTAGCTTTTCTTGTACTATTTGTTCTACCCCACCCTCCTTTTTGGCCTGCAGTGTTAACCACGAGATGTATTACCTTTGGACCTATCTCATCTGTGTCTAAATACTTCCTTCATTTAATAACTAATTTAAATTTATTCCAGATGTACAAGAATTATATGAGGCTTGGTGTTCAGTTTTAAGATAGTTTTCAAATGTCACACCTTAATTTTTAAGGGTACTATTCCTCATGAAACTTGCTTTTTTTTTTTTTCCTCCATTCTGAAGTTCGAACTCAGGACTTGCGCTTGCCAGGCAGGTGTAGTACAACTGAGCATGTTGTAGCACATTGAAGTTGACACACTGTACTCATTTAGTTTTTAATAAATTAATAAGTACTAGAATGTAAGATACACCTCCCCTTCCCCCATAGAGGAGCTGCAGATATCCACTGTGCAAACATCTGGTCCCTGTCTGAAGCATAGATGTTCTATGGGACGTCTTCATTTTCACAAGTGGTTAAAATGGACTGCCTTTACACCACTCACTCTCAGAGCGCCCATACAGCATTTTGGTTTGTTTTGGCTGCCACTTTCTCTTCACAGAAAACCTTCTGCAGCGACATGTGGGCTTCTGGTTCAGTGTAATTTTCTTACTTTTACCTTGAATTTGTGTGTACAGGGAAGGAGGGCCATGAGCTTCTCTCCAAGTAGCCTTTGGAACCTGAAGGATTAGGCTGTGCTGTGTGCAGTTTTATGTTGCGTTGCCTTCTGCCTGTTCTCCACTTAGTGTCTTTTCTCTCCTTTTTACATCCTGAACTTTTTCACCTTCTTTCTCTTCTACACATTCTCCACGAGGACCATTTTCTTTAATAAACCCGGTGATTTAAGAGAGAAAGCTTTTTTGACTTTCAGGTTGGCTCTTTAAAACTCTCCCCTTAGAGCACAGGGGAAAAGCCCCACACTTAGAAAATTCCTATTTCTTCTTGTCACAGGATCTCTGGTTTAAGTTTGGAACAGATTAAGACACCTGTAGATATCCTCGCTGCATAGGAGGCCTGCTGTTTTTGTACATCACTCTTAATCATGTTGGTTTTCACGAGGTGTCGATTTGGATGTCGTGAACCAACCACATGAAATACGGTGTTGTCATTTGTAGAGGATGTCTTCTACAGGGAGAATCATAGGCTGCTTGTCCTGAGTCTATTCTGTAAGCTGTCCTGATGACAGCTGCCATGAAGTCTTTGTTTACTGTATTTACTGTGTGCATTTAGAACTAAAAAAAAAAAAAACTCACTTTTTTGCGTCAGCCCCTTAGGTCAAGTTTTCCGCCCTGACTCAGTCGAGCTGAGCTGCGGGGACTGGCGGGTTGGGTGTGCAGAGTTTCTTCTGTCAGCCTTGGGAGCCAGAGAGTCATGATGAAGTTTGATTTGGCTTGGGGCAGCCTTTTCCAAATATGCATTTGGATGCAGTACAGTATGTCCTCTAAGAAGAAAAGAAGGGAAAAGAATAACTATAAGTAGAATGATTTGGGGCACATTTAGAAATGGGGAAACTCTAAACCGTGGTGTTCTGTGTCGCCCCTACGCCCTTGTCGCTGTGGCGCTCAGACACCATTCTTTCTCTAGGCCGTGTGCTCCCTGCGTGTAGAGAAGCCATAGAGGCGGCCTCTGTCCTGCCTCGCTGTGCGCTGCCCTGCTCCAGACAGTCTTGAATGTGACCTGGCAGCCAGCGCTGTTTCCTGCTGACGCGGCCTCCCACCACCGAGCTGAACAGTGCGCCTCAGTGTGCTGAGGAAGGAGCGGCTGGGGCATGAATCACCAGCAGGATAAAGCAAAGTTAAGAGGCGAAAGCGCCTAACTGTTCAGCTTTCCTTGTAGATACACTTAAAAGACACCTTTCTTATAGTAAGGGAGGAGGAGGAAGAAAAGCCGGAGTGAAGAAAGCTCCAAGAGTCACACAGTGATTTGTTTGGCCCTGGGGAGGGTTTCTTATCAGCAGGAGTTAACTTCTGGGGCGAGACCCAGTCTGCCCGAGACATCTGAGAGGATGCTTTGCAAGGTCAGACTGGACTGCATTGTGCCGCCTTCCCCAGCAACATTCTTGCTCAGATTCAGGAGTCAGCTCTCAGCGTATCCTGCTGACAGTATGTAGATGGCTGTTGAGAAACACCCAGGTTCCAAACTAAACAACTGCAGCTTGTGTCTGGCTGGCTGGGAAGAGCTTGAGAGGAACTGAAGAAGAGGACTCTGAGGAGCTGCTTAGCCACAAATCCTGTGGCTTGATTTTCCCATCTATGATAGCTTCATCCTACTTGCCGCTCTTTGTCACTTAGGATTCGACTACCCTTTAATGCTTTGAAACTCCTTGTTTGAAAAGCCCCGAGAAACCTCCCTTTTGCCTTTTAATATGCCCCCCAAAACCAATGAATCATGGAATTTTAGTATGAGATGGGGGGCTGGCTTGCTCTCCTCCCCTCCCCTCCCCTCTCCTCCCCCCTGCACACACATTTTCTTTCCTTTTCCTTTCTTTCTTTCTTTTTTTTTTTTTTTCTGAGACAGGGTCTCACTTTGTAGTTCAGGCTGGCCCTGAGCTCAGCCTTAAACTCACATCACAGCAATCCTGCTGCCTCTGCCTCCCGAGTGCTGGGATGACAGGCATGAGCCACCACGCCCGGTAATGTGGTATGTGGTACTGGTTGCTGCTGGGGTGAGTCTCCACGCCCAGTATTGTATGTGGTTACTGATCCAGCCTGAGTCCTTGTGATTGCAAGACAGGCTCCGGAACCACTGAGCTAAATGCCCGGCCCAAGGTTTCATAGCATTTACCTGTCTCCTCCCTCTGGGCCTCTGTGATGTCTCACCTAGCTGCTGTATAGACTGCATTGGTCTCCCTGCCTCTTGAACAGCCTTAAGATGAAGAGGAGAGAGACAGACACAGAGAGAGAGAGAAGACAGTGCAGGTGTGAAGGAACAGGAAGGGAGGAGGATTGGACATGGAGGAGGGCATTAGACAGGAAGGAGCCATCAGAATTGCTTTTTGGTTCCCTTGGCCCTTCTGACTGTGTTAAGCTGTAGTAAGACCCTCCCACGGGGTTCTTCTCTGGTGAGTCTGCTCCCCTGTTTCTTCAGGGTTGCAGCAACCTCTGTGATTGCCAGATATCTTCTGGTACATGGGGCAACCCTCTCCTCCCTGCTGTATGATTTATATTTAACTTGCTTGAATTTGTGGATTGTGGAGCGAGACTGGGACAGGGTCAGGTGTGGCATATGGATCTCATTCTTGGTTCAGCATTGGCTTTCCTGCACAGCTCTGAGTCTAGTGGGTAGGTAGACTTGGGCTTCTGGAAGATTTTGGAAATCACTGACGTTGGCCACATTTTCCAGTGTTTTTCCTTCATTGTAAGCCATTTTCCCCTGTGACTTCCCAGAGTACCACCCTGGCCTAGTAAACAGAAGCCTCTGCCCATAGCAAACAAGTGCCGAGAAAAAGCAAGAAAAATAGAAAAGGAATAGGCAGAATGGGATATTTTACATATAAGAAAGGGCTAATTAATACTGTCAGTACAGTGACTTGATTTGATTTAAAGGGGTTTGGTTTTCGTAGACCATTCCTGTATACATTAGAAATCTGTCTTTGTGGTTATTTATGTTATTGCTGCCGCTGTGTTACAGGCTGCGTGTCCACGTGATGAGGGATGAGAAGGGGAGAGGCTGCTTGACCCAGTAATTCTGTGTTGGGACAGAATGGCTGTATGTGTCATTATGCCCCCATCATACTAGGAAAAACGTGCCAGGGACTCTTTTTCTTAATGTTCTTGGTAAATCCGTGTCTCCCATTGAGCTGTGAGCAGGAAACCATGGCAGTGGGGGGTGGTCATTCTTTTGTGTGATGGTAATGAGATAATTTCTGCATTACAGATTTTCAGGAGACTCTTTGTTTAAATGAAACTTCAGAGCTGTTGCAAAGCCACATTACCAAGGCTGTGCCATATTTTTTAAAATAAGTTTTTATTAATTTCATATGCTTTGCTGTCATCAGTTGCATAAACTAATACAGTTGTTTCAAATAAAAGATCCTAGGCCATTGCTAGCCAGGTTCTTGAATGTTTCTTTGTTTCATTTTACTGGTGGAACTTGAAACACCTAGTGTGGTAGGGATCTGCAAAGAAGTGACTAGTGTGGCCTTTTGAAGTTTCTCTTAAAGGCTCACTTGACAGCAATCAGTTTACTTGGCTAAAAATCAGCTAATTAATCTGTTTGATCTTCATGTGGAAATGAATCATATCCAATTTCAGGTCAAATCACTTTCCCTTGTAGAAGGTTTGCTTACAGAGTGTTTGCTTGTCTTCAGTAGGAGTAGCCTCCATGGTATCATGGCCATTGTTCGATAGTAATG
This sequence comes from Petromus typicus, assembly GCA_004026965.1. Classification (NCBI taxonomy): domain Eukaryota; kingdom Metazoa; phylum Chordata; class Mammalia; order Rodentia; family Petromuridae; genus Petromus; species Petromus typicus. Next base: position 54,003 of record PVIR01004132.1, on the reverse strand, counting down.
CTCTTGGATGTAAACTTTGTTTAAAAATTACATTTACAAAGGGAGTGCGGAAAGTTGCAGATAGATTGGGTAATTTAATCCTGCATGCAGCATGATGTCTGGCACCATTTTTGCCATTGTATCTCATTTTCTCAGATGATAGCCAGTCTTTTTTCACTTTTTCTCATCAAACTCCCAAATAAACTGTGTTTATTTTAAATGAAGGAGCACAGGCTTAGAATAGCTAGCTAACTTATCCAAACTAATAGTGGTAAGACCAGATTTGATCTTAAGATAGTTCCAAAGCTTTAAAAAAATTACCTTTTATTTTAAAATAATTACAAATTCATTGGAAGCTGAAAAAAATGGCTAGAGTTCTTGCCTGTCTGTTATCCAATTTTGCCTGACAGTAAAATCTTGTATGACTGTGTTTAACATCAAAGCCAGCAGTTGACATTAATATAGTTCAGAAGTTACTCAGGTTTGTGCTGTTACTACTGTACTGAAAACGAAAAAACTGTTGCATCTGCAGAAGGCTTCCTTGTGCTGTCCCTTGGTAGTTGCTTCCCTATCCTCCATCATCTCTAATATTAGTAATCACAAATCTCTTCTCCATCTGTATAATTTTTATTTCCAGAATGTTGTGTAGATTATTACAGCATAGAAATATTCGTGATTGTTTCTCAGCATAATTTGTTTGAGATCCACTTGTGTGCACTAACAGGTTGTTCTTTTGGTTGTTCTAGTTTTATCTGTCACAAATTAAATTACCATAGACTTTTTTTTTTTTAAGAAACAGGTATTCCTCCAGGCTGGGCTGGAAGTCATGCAGAAAGGACCCTCCTCTTCCTCAGTTTCCTGAGTAGCCAGGATTATATGTAGGTGCCAGTGCACTTGGCTATCATTAAAATTTGTGCCCAAGTTTCTCCTGTACCTGACATTTCACTTTGGGGGGATTTGTGCCTTCTTTTGTTTGCCCACATTCAAATTGTAACCTCACTTCCGAGATGATGGTGTGAAGAAATAGGACCTTGAGGAGGTAGTGAGGCCTTGCAGGTAGAACACACATGAATACAGCTAGTGCTTTTGTAAAAGAGGCTTCAGGGAATTGTCTATCCCGTCCGCCACGTGAAGAGATTGTGAGAAGCCACCATCTGTGATGAAGGGCTCCTCCTGAGACACTGAATCTTGATGAGTGGTGCCTTGGTCTTGGATTTCCTAGAACTCAGCACCATGCCCTGTTTTAAATACATATTAGTTCTACACCAAACTGCCCAGTTTCCAGATCAGCTGTATGACGTTGTAGTCCTTTTAGCAGACTGTGAGGGGCCCAGATTGTCTTAGTCCTTGTCATCGTTTCAACTTACAACTCTTTTTAATTATCATTGAGATTTTAATTTGCATTTCTGCAATCTCTAGTGAGGTTGAACAACCTTTCATGTGCTTATTGCCTTCTGTATATCTTCTTTGAAATATCTCTTAATATCTTTTGCCCATTTTCTAATTGGATTGACTTTTTTTTTTAACTGTTGAGTTTTGAGAGCTCATTATATAGTTCAGATACAAAGCCATATATATATATTTTGCAAATACTTTATTCCAGGATGTAGTTTGTCTTTTTATCCTTTCACAAGTGCTTTTGCAGAGCAAGAATTTTGCATTTTGATGATGCCCAATTTATCATGTTATTGATATAAAGCTTTAAAGACTATCTACTGCCAGGTCCTTATGATTTTCTCTTTTTTCCTTCTCTCTGTACAAATTTGTATAGTTTACATTTTATTTTGAGATTCACAGTAAGTTTGGAGTAATATTTTTTGAGTGAATTTTTATGCAAGGTGAGGAATAGGTTGGACCTTCCTTCCTTTTCTGTCCTCCTTGGATCTGTACCATTGTTGGGGCAAAGTGTATTGAAAAGACTGTCTTCCTCCACTGTATTGCTGTTTGATCTGTTAAGAATCTTTGTGTATGTTTTTATGGGTCCCTTGTTGATAGTGTATGTTGTCCGCCTCGCCTCCAGAGCCACACTGTCTTGATGACTGCAGCTATGCAATGCCCCTTCACCTTTGGCCCTTTATTTTTCTAAGGTACGTCCTATTGGAAACACTTAGGGTGAAGGACCTGAGATATACTAGCTCACCTTAAATAAGTGCATCAAATATGAGTTACACTGAGACAATTAGTAGAAAAACAATGTTATGCAGAAAAGTGAAGACAAGTAATAAGTTGATGCATAAATCTGAAGTTTTGTACAGCTATCATTGAGGTTCTCAGAGAACTGGATTTACACTGATTATAAATTTCAGAAACATGTGTGTGTTTGGCCTGCAGTAGTAACTGTTGATTATGAAAGAAGTTACATGAGCAGATTTGTCAAGTTGGGGTAGAGGTTTCAGCTTAAGGAGTGAGCTTCTCATCTGTGAATTTTGCATCTCATTTGCACTGAAGCCTTCCCCCTGATCTGTCATCTTTAGATAGCCCAGAGAGTACATTTCAGATTCAAAAGGAAGTCATTTAGCTTAGGTGTTAGGTTTTACTGGTAGGAATGAGGGTCCTTTGTAAGTGGGTAGATGGCCCTGGGTGTGTGCGACCTGTGCGAGGGTGGGGGACATAAGCAGCAGTTGACTGGAGACTGTCCATCTTCGGTTCTGGCTATCGGCCTGCCTTTCCTCTTATTTATCTGAGATGGTCTGGAAGCCAGGGTCAGCAATGGGCACCTCCTGCACCATCCTACACACTCCACAGAACTCTGCCCACCAGCTCCCTAGTATAGGGCTCTCTGTGTGGACCTGTGCTGGAGGCAGACTGGAGTGGGCTGTGCTCACTCTTGCCTGTTAGGACCGTGACTCCCACTTGCTGAGGAAGAGCTGCCCCATGTTTCTCCCTCTGCTCCACGTGTTTCCTGTGGCTCATGTGGCTTTGTTCCTTTTTATCACCAGCAGCCTGCTATTCAGATTAGGCCTTACTGGGGTTTATATTAGTATCTGGGATTTAGACCAACCTAAAGTCATATTAAAGCTTGATGGAATAGTTGCTAAAACTCAGAGGCATGAAAACTGTCTTCTAAATGTACTAAAACCAGTCAGTTCCTATTAGAGTCCTCTTGGAACAGAGAGGTGAAAAGGCTAGCTGCAGACCAGAAACAGCAGCTCAGTGGGGTAGCAGGGCATTAAGTGATGATGAGGCAAGATGAATAGAAAAATCTATATTGCTAGATTTTAAAGTATATTCATTATGTATAAAGAACATTTAAAAACTTTATAATATTGGCTATAATACTAAATTATTACTAAATATGTATATTGGTGGTAATGATTATGAATCCAGAAAGATGGAAAGAATCCCTGTTTTCTCTTTTTGATTTCTTTTTCTTCTCCCTGATTTCATTGCTGAAAGAGTTTTTTTCTTTTTCTTTTTTTTTTTTCTTTGAGACAGGGTCTTGCTTTGTGGTTCAGGCTGGCCCTGAGCTCAGCCTCAAACTCACATCACAGCAAACCTCCTGCCTCTGCCTCCTGAGTGCTGGGATTACAGGCGTGAGCCACCACGCCCGGCACTGTGGTATGTGGTACTGGTTGCTGCTGGGGTGAGTCTCCATGCCCAGTATGGTATGTGGTTTATGGAGGATTGAACCCTGGTCCTTGCGCTTGCAAGACAGGCGCCAGAACCACTGAGCTAACTCCCCAGCCCGATTTGAGGTAATTTTTGACTCTTAGAAAGAAATGTTTTAAAATAAATTTCATTCTTATTTTTGTCAGTAGTTATTTTTGCTCTGATATTTTTATTAATTTCTTAGTTATATTCATTAGTAACTGTTACAAAGAACTGCCATTAGAAAGAAGATTGAACACATTGGAAGTATTGTGCTTCCACATCTGAGTTGGGCAGGCATTGGGTCTTGGTGGGGTGGAATACGAACTGACTGATTACTTTTCCAAGCCTGTTATTTTCCAGTGTGGTTTGGAAAGAACCCCTCTATATATGAAGTGAAGAAAGTACAAGGTGCCTTCTGCTTAATGAATTTAGTACGTTTCATATTTTCCTCTCATGGAGAGTCCTGGAAAATCACTTCAGAAAGGACTGTTGTGGGTCACTTATAGAAAAAAGAAACTCTTTGTACACATGTATAACTTAATATTTGCTGGCTACTGTGGATTCTGGCCCAATCTCTGATACATAAATTCAAAGCTTGTTGATTATGATACCAAGACTTGGTAACAAAGCCACTTTGCCAGATTTAGGTTCATGATTAAATTTTCCCCAGACTTACTGCTAAATGTAGACATCAATTTGACACGTGCCTTTTCTTCCCCAAAGCCCGACACATTCTGAGGATCATTGTGTATTATTTATGCCAGGAATCACTTATAATAAAGTTATTTAAAACAACCTTATGAGATCTAGTTGACATTCATACAGTTCACCTAATTAAAGTGTACAGTTCAGGGCTTAGCATATTCTGGGTTATGCATCCATCATCACAATCAATTTGGATTATTTTTACTACCTGGGGTGAGGACTTATTATCATTAGCATTCACCTCCAGTTCTTGTAAGTGTCCAGTCCAAGGCCGCAGTCACTGTACTTTCGTGTCCTCAGAAAGTTGCTTACTCTAAATGTTTCACGTGAATAGAATTATATATTTCAGGAAGAAGGGTATGGGCAGCCTTCATGGCTGAGAACTAAAGTAAAGTACTGTTGTAGAATCAGCGTGTTGAAGATAATTTTATTTCTTTGTTTTTATAATTCACATACAGATATGTCCACACACAGACACACACAGACACACACACACAGACACACAGACACACAGACACACAGACACACAGACACACACACACACACACACACACACACCCCAGTATGATTGAGTTTGCCTGTTTTTGGACTTCATAAAAATGAAACTGCCAGGATAATCTTCAGTGACTTCTTTTGCTTAACATTAGTTTCAAAGGTACTGTATATCTTCATTTTGGGGGCACCTTATTCATTTTTTAATGCCTTATAGTATTCTACTTGTCCCCACATTCCTCTCTTGATGAACCTTTGCGTTGGCCCCATTTTTTTGGCTATTATGAGCAATGCTGCTATGAATATTCTTGTGCATGTCTTCAATTTGTGGGAGTTTCTTTGGAATAGATACCAGAGAGTAGAATTTCAGCTTTAATAGGTAATGCTAGACTCCTTTTCAGGATGACATAATGATTTTCCCACAGCTTTATAAACCCCCAATATTATGAGACTTTAAACATTTTGCCAGTCTCGTGGTTGCTGCTATGTTTGTTTCTCATCATGGTTTTAACTTAATCTTTCTTTAGTGTTTTCTTACTTTAAAAATTTCACCCAGTGCATGTGCATTTTTTTTAGTACCCTTGAGAAATGGGCATTAGGTTATATCTGCTACTGAAGAATTCACAAGATAAAGTTTTCCTTCAGTTACCATACTTGAAAACTAGATTACTGCAGTGATGAGTTAGTACAGTCATAGTTTTTAAATCTATAGTGACTTTTCTCTGGCCATGAAAATTTTCTGTGAAGAAATTTAAGTTTGTACAATGATTAGTTTAAGTTACCAACTTGATATGTGCAAAAGCATGAAGTCTCTGGCTGTTAGTGTTAACTCTAACCCCAGTTTTTGTAATTATCAATTGTTTATGATGAATCAAGTACTTATTATTTCAAAGGAGTTTCTAACAGTTTACAAAGTCATAAATATTGGGAAGTATAATTTTTTTGTGTGTATGTGTACATACATTTGTCTCTGTGTAGTTGTGGGCTATAGTGCTGAAAGATGTAGCGTTTTGATTTTTTTTTCTTGCGTACTGTTTTGTAGCAGAGGCAGTTAGCTTTTTATTAAACAGAGAAAGCCTAATATTTCTGAAATATAATAATAATCTGAAGACAAAAATGTTGATTATTTTAATGAGAACAAATAAGACTGTTCATGTGAGAAAAAGAGGTGAAAACAGAAGTTTTGATAGTATTACAGAATATTCCACAAGTATTCAGTATTACAACTATGAAACTCTTATGACCACTCCATACCTTAAACTTCTGCTATTGTTTTAACTTAACAAAAAATAGCTACACTTACATTGTGTGGTGCCTTAAAAATGAGCAGATGACCTCTTTTCTTCCAGTTCCTGGATGTTGATGAATGTAAGGTAGTTACTGGCGGGGAAACACACTTCCCACGTGGTCACATTGTTTGGTCAGGTTGTAGTTAGCAGCAGTTGCTCACCATACTCAGACACTGAAGTATCCTAGGAGTATTTACATTCTCATTGCCATAAGGAAAGTTTACCCGAAAGTGAATTTTATATTGCATTAACTGTTTAATTGTGAGAATAGTAAGGGAGTGAGTTCAAGGAAGAGTGAAGCAAGTAGATTGTCTTATTGATAATGGGAATTTAAATGGGACTGTTGAGTAGCTTTATAGCTTGGGGGGGCAACTGAATGTTTTATACTAAATTACAGTTTATTTCCCATAAATATAATGGTAATATCTTATAGCTGAAGGTTTCATTTTACTGTACCATACAGGGTAGAAGTCTTTTCACTACTTTGAATTTCAGGCCTAGGGTCCTACAGATTTTATGTTTTCTGAAAACAAGACGTCATTTCATTAATCATCTGATAAAGTTACCCATATTATAAAAGAATGTTTATAAGTAGTTATAAAAAAAGAGAATCTACCGGACATCATGTACTTATGTGACATGGATGTTTGCTGTCTTAAGTTTAGCCACAATTTTTATGATTTACATGAGATGGGGAAACCCAGCAATCTTATGCTGAAAAATACTTTGGTCACCAGTGCAGCTTGCTTCATTCTGTTCTCCAGAGTGCTTGCTCTCATTCTTTGGGCTGTATCTATTTTCTGGGTGAGCACTGTGGCACTCAAGGTTACTGCTACCTGAAGCCATGTAATTGTGTATGTGTGAAAGGTGTAAACCATTCTGATGTATAGTAATAAACATATTGATACTCTATTTAAGAAAGTACAGTGTAGAATCTAGAAGGCTTCAGTTAGACCTCTATTGTCCACCATTGTGTTGTCAGAATATATATGTCTGGAAGGTGGTGGGAAAGTAGCCATTGGCTTTACTTAAGATGACTTGAGCAGTTAGGGGAAATAGCTGAGATTTGCTTGTATATTTTCATGTGGCCCACAGTCCGTGGGCTCTTCCTTTGCAAGTTTTCCAAGAGGTAATTTTGAGTTCCATCCCTCCAGAAATCAGGCATATTTACCTTACATTTCTCAAAGTAGTTGATCCTGCTGTAGCACCTGCTTTCATGCTGTACAGAGGTCTTTTCTCTCTACAGAGCATGCCAAAGACTAGATTGCACATCATGTGTTTAATAAATATTATGTACATTTGATTTTCATTTTCCAAGTTGCTAGAGTTGTTATAAAATAACTAGAAAAAAGCAAACCTAATGCCCACAGTTATTCGATATATTGCTTTGCCTGGACAGATTTACTTCTGTGAACCCGGAAGTCCTGTGCCAGCCTCTGTGGGCTCCCTCACTTTATGGAAAGTCTCTGCCATGTTAGTTCTACTTTACTCTGAGTCTTGCTGAGTTAAAGTTGAAGGACCCAGAGGAAGTGCTGTTATTTTTCCACCAGTCTGTAGCACCATTGTCCCCAGTCTGATAGAGTAGTACTGAGAAGACAGTGCCAGAGGTATGATCGCAGTAGCTTTCTACACCATCAGAGAGCTGATGTTGAATTTTTAGATCCTTTGTGAGGCAGTCATTAAACACATCCATTATTAAATATTAAGATATTCAAACTTACAGTTTATAGTCATGTGTCTCGCAATGACATTTTGGTCAGCAATGGTGTATGAATTTACCATACTGTACTTTTCATTATTTTTAGAGTCACTCCTTTTACTTATCAAAGAAAAAAAACCAAAAACAAACCCAAAACAAAATAACGTACTGCAGAGCAATGCACTGTGCTACACCGGCAGCAACATCGTAGCTGTCATGTTTCTGGCACCTCTTGATTTTATCAAGAGGCCATGTCAGACACTTGACCTGTGCTGTCCAGGTTCGTGTCAGAACACTGTACAATCTCTGCACAAGAAATTGCCTAAGGATGCATTTCTCAGAACATGTCCCTGTCCTTAAGAGACTCGTGACTCTGCATGTGCTAACAAAGATAATAAATATTTTAAACTCACCACTTTCTGGTTGCAATTGTCTGTGCTCTTGCAGCTTGTATAACATCTGTCTTAATCTAAATGGTGGGACACCATGTGTACATGTGTATGGGTAGAACTCCTGTGCCATTGGACAACTCTTTCCAGCTCCACATTGATAAGGTGTGATTGGGTGAGGCTTCAATCTGCTTTTTAGCATTTGGCTCCACGTGTGTGTCTGTACATGTAAGTGATGGTACAGAGGCAGTTCTAGGATCATTTTGTAAATATTCAGAGTCCAAGGAATCAGAGCTGCTTTTGAGATAAAACCTTGGATCTTTGACTGAGTTTCAGTCACTCGGTGGTAGTTTGTGTTTATAACTAGGAATTGACTGTTTCATAATTTAGGCCCATTTGAAAGTGCTTTTAAATGGACTTTATCCCTGAATGGCCATGCCAGATTGCTCAAGTTTCTCCCTCCTCTGTCTTGATGTAATAGTTTGCATATGTAGTCATATTTTCTTATTTATTTACTTTTAGTTTTTTTGAGACAGGGTCTCTTTTTGTAGTTCAGGCTGACTCTGAACTCACTGTTGCGCCCAGGCTAGCCTTGAATTCTTGGCATTCCTCCTGCCTCTGCCTCCCAAGTGCTGGAATTATAGGTGTGAGCCACCACGCCCAGCACATAGTCATATTTCCTTGAGTGACACCTCAGAGTGCATCACTGATGTTGGAGATTTCTCACCCGCAAGCCCACAGCAGCACTCAGGTGTTCCTGTCCCAAAGTAACCTGGAACACTCATCGCACATGCGACACCACGTAGATGCCGCCAGATATTCTTCATTGGCTTTTAGAGGATTCATTGAGGGGTGGCCTGAGCAGGGATCAGGAGGGGACATTAAGTTGTCTGTGCTGAGAGTGAGGCCTGCTTGCAGAACCAACCCAGTGCATCTCTTTGGGTGTGGACAGATAGGAAAGCAGTCACTAAATGTTCCAGGGTGTGCAGGGGTTAAGTGCTTTCTAATGGGATGTTTTTAATCAAGCTGGTTTTGTTTACTGCAGAGACTGGGTGACTTTATAGGGAGAACAACATGGAGAACAGTGGAGATGAGTCATACATTTCCTGGCTACTAAGCCAATGGCGAATAACTAAAACCCATTGCATTCATAATGCCACGCAGCCAGAAAAGATGTCTGCAGGGACTCACTGCATCGCCTAGTCTTTCTGGGGAGCATGTATCCTAACCTGGATGAGGGAGGCAGTACAGGGGTCAAATATGTGGTTCTAGCCCATTCACTTCTCTTGGATCTCTTTTTCCCAGTCTGAAAACTAATGAGCTTCCTTCACTGCAATTATACTTTGTAAAAAATTCTCTGGTAGTGTCTTTACATGCTTTTGCTTACCAAAAAAAAAAAAAAAAGGAAATTTATTGTCTAATTAAACTTAAAATAGGACTTTTAGAAACTGAGGGAACCAAGATTGCAGGTGGAGTGTAGTGCATTGGCTGGCATGGGTGAGGGTCGAGTTCAGTCCCCAGAACCACACCCAGGAACACAGCGGAAAGGGAACCCTAAAAGCCACTCTGACTCCAGCATACCGTCTCAGTCAGTGTCCCCTGCTGTTGAATATTTAATTGGCTTCATAGCATTGTTTTCCACTTGCTTCCCTTCAAGCAGAAACCCCAATATCCATGTCTAAGTAGTTTTTATTTAAATTTTATCATATGTGCTATTTAAATGATACATTAAAAAGCATTAACCAAGTTCTCCCCTGTACATCCCCTGACTTTCATTGCATGGAGAAATCCAAGTCCACAAGGGAAAATTATTTCTTTAATTTTATAAGGATTTCTGCATCTTTTCCCTTTCAAGGACTCGTACTTCTTTCTTCTTTTAGTTCAGTGTAAAATATTAACGGTTTCCCCCCTTTGTGAGCTTGCCCAAGTGAATGCAGCCTGGGTGCCCGCTAGAACAGTGGCCGCCAGTGGGTCAGAGTGGAGCGGGAGCACTCGGCTGGCTGCTGTAACACATGCAGGTGGGGAGCAGAGCCAGGTTGAAACTCATCGTCTCCAACGAAGCATATAGAGTTATGTACAGTTTGTCCTTTTCACTTGGAGCTGTCTAGAGAAACCTGCCAGAGAGCTCAGGTGAAACATCTTTTGTACACATAACTCCCAGGTAATGAGACATGCCCTTTCTGTGCTGGGACCCCCCACTCCCTTAATAGCTAGTTTTGAGTTCAAGACAATAGAATTTCATTATGCAGATCTTTGAGCCACTTTTATGGTATTATTGCCTTACTATTGCTCTAACGTTAAATGTCTTCTCTGTTTACTGTAAGATAAAACCTTTGTTTGTAGTGAGAGAAGAAAAGGCCTCCTTGGAGAACTTTGCCAGTGGCTGCAGAAAGATAGGTGGCGGAGACCTCCACACAAAGGCCCTCTGTGTAGGTCTGTGTGGCCCTAAAAAGCTGGTAAACCGAGCTGAGGTGGAAGTCCACAGAAATCGAGAGCTCAGGCTCTCCTGTGTCCATTATTTCAAAATGAAATTGTTCTTTTACTAAGAAAACTAAAGCAACATGCCAGACAAGTGCATAAACATATCATATAATTATATTAAGATACGCTTAGAATGTGCTGATGGAGACTAAAAATACCTGGTTCAAAAGCACTTATTTATCTTTGCTTGAGTTGTTATAGCTGCCATTTTATAGCACTTACAGTCTAGTGTGCCCAGTTTTTATATAACAGAAAATCGTCCTTTCTGTTTGCTTTTTGTATTGCTGTAGACGTGGCACCCATCACTACTAAAAACTGCCGTGCCCAGTGTTTGTTTCTCTTATTCTTTTTACTAAAGAATAACAGTGAGCTATCTTCTTAATACTCTGTTCATACATTAGCATGAGCAGGGAGCTCTGTTGGTGGAGGTAGGGTTGGGGGAGGTTTACAGGGAGGAATCGCATTCTTTTGGCATTCCTGAGAGGAAAACAGCTGTATTAACTTTTTTTTTTTTTTTGAAAGTACAAGGTATGTCCCCTGACTCTCAGAATTCCTGCTCTTTACAGCTGAGTGCACACAGCTTGGTGTGGTTATTTGCGCATGAGCAGCACAGTTCTGATTATTAGCCAATAGAAAACAGCTGCATACATTAGTAATGAAATGACTTTGAAATTTAAGGCCAAAAAAAAAAATCCCATCGTGGAGTTGCCTCTCTAGACACCAGATGTATACAGTGGCTTTAGCCCATGTCTGTCTTGCTGTCTAGCACCATTGTCTGGGGATGTAAATGGAAGCTGGCATTTGAGAGGTAGAAGTGTGGGGAAAGTAGGTATGTTGGTAGCAAAACTATGCCATGGCTGACTAGAAGCATTTTAAGGTTTATTATTTTAAGAGAGCCTTTGTGCATGGCCACTCATTCCACATCTTCTCCTTTGCCTCTTATAAAAAGAAACCATTGTGTGCTTGCAAACATGGCCTGCTATGAGCATTCAGATGTGCGAACGTCTGAGTGACTTAGTGGCTCTTACTACTGTCAATCGGTAAATGATTATGCCAGGGCTTAAAATTCGATACATACTTTCTAAAGCATCTCTCAGTGTGCCTATTTTCTTTTGATTGTAGGTGAGAAATTTTATATAAAATATATTCACCCTAAATTACCTAAATTTCAATGTCTAGAATTTTTTTTATGGTGATCAAATAAGAATGTCAAAATTAGAAGTAGGAATATCTATAATTACCTGTCTGATATTGTTTGTATGACAAAATAAGGATTATGGAAGATTATAAATCTGAAGGAAAATACAAAGAATTCTCTCTCTCTCGCCCAAAATAAAGTATTTCTTGGGAAAGAAACATTCTTGACTGGTCTTGGGGAGAACTGAGATAGAGCTGGTACTGAGGAGATACCTCTGAAGGAGCTCAGTGGAAATACATGTGTGAGAACTTGTCTAGGGATTTCCAGATTCTCTCAAACTTTTCATGTAAAATAACAATAGAAGTGCAGATATACAGTACTAGTTTGACATTCCAATACCTATCTTTATATCATTCAAGTAATCTATTTTCTAGTCTATGAAATCATGGCTTTACAAATGGTCACAATTTAAATTTGTTTTCCTTTTATATTTAAAAATTTCAAAAGTTGAAGTCAGGAGTGAAGTGTAAGGGTATTTTCTATTCTGAGTGATGGCATTATTTCTCTCACTGCATTTAACCTGAACCTGATGGCTTTCACCCATAAAATATGGATGTTAAAGGGTTATTTTGTTTTGAGAAAGTACCAGTAAAATACTTTATTAAAAAAAATGTTTCCTAAGAAATTTCTTGAGAATTTTTCTTTCCCCTTTTCAAGAATTTACAGAAATAATGAAGGGAAAGAAAAAAATTGTGATGGTTAAAAAAAAAGAGAGGAAACAGAGAGTATGTATATACCTATATATATATGTATGTCTATATATAGGTATATACACACACACTGTTTCCCTCTTTTATATATGTGTGGGATAATACGTATAATTTAATACGTATTATTTGTATATGTATATGGTGTGTGTGTGTGTATATATATATA
>PVIR01004132.1:0-41204 GCA_004026965.1 Petromus typicus | reverse complement strand
GCTTGCGAGACAGGCGCCGGAACCACTGAGCTAACTCCCCGGCCCCAGAAATTGGAATTATTATACAGTGGTAGAAATAAGTAAAGTGAAGAAAGATATTATGAGTTTTTTTATGTGGAAATTAGGATAAATTTATAAATTTATAGATTTTTTTTTTTGCTTGACCTATGGTTATCTATTTCTTCTTTTGGAGGTATTCCTAAACTTTGTAAATCAGATTATTTTATCATGGGGAGTCCTAAATCTGAACATAACTATTTAAAAATAAAAATAAGATTATCCTGTACCTTAGTAGAGATTTCTCTGTTAATATAGGAGAGATGAACAGTGGGCCTTGAGCAGTCTGGTGGGTTCTTTGAACTCAGTGGTTCTAAGAGAAAACTTAATGTGTAATTTTTTAAGCTACTGTGTGAATCATTTTGGAAATGTTTAAAGCCTTCTGATTTCCTAGGAATAGAAGGCCGTTGGTGTGGTAGGAGTGTGGAAAATAGGACTAGTAGGAGCTGCCAGTGAAACCCATTCCGTGTTGATATAGTGTGTCTCAGGAATGTGTTATTTGTGGGGAAAACTCTGAGTCCATCAGTGAACTGAGAGTCCATTCATGGGTGCAGTGAAAGATGCCCATTGGGGGATATGTTTCTGCACTCTTTGGCACCTCCTGAGGCTGGAGGAATGTGCTGCCTCTGTGGGGGCCAGGAGGACTGTGGTACTTTCACACCTCTTGTACAGAATGACCCCATTCTCCCTGACCACAGAGCACGGCCGTCACTCATCTTGCTATGATGGAAAGCACTCGAGCATAATTGGGAAAGACTACGCTTGCTCTTTGTTGGAAAAGGTTTCAATGCTTGGAAGTTTCCAAATACTGTACCTTATTCCAGAAATAGTTTCATTTCTGCATGCTTTGTTTTCTTCTGCATAGTGAGACCCCTACTTAGTCTTGTGAGTTAGAGCTTATTTATACAACATGAATTCTAACAAGCAGACTAGTATTTTTAGCCTGAAAATACAAAACTCATCTATTTAAAACTTCCAATTCTGAATGGCAGTGTCATCTTGTTTAAAAATTCCTTTTAAGCAAACAAAAAAATGTAAAAAAAATTGTTATTCACAACAGCTGGCCCCTGCATATCGTTATGTGAATGTTTGGAGTCTGTGAATCTGAAGGACTTCTAGAAAGACCTGGATTAATGTATTTAAACCATAGTCTTGTGAAATGGAATTGGCTCCTTCCACAAACAAATAAAAGCCTTAAACAGATTGAGAAGGCAAAGGCATGGTTAAATTCCTAGTCTTTGTAGGGAGTGAAGACAAATGGTCTTGGTTTGGTTGCGGGTGAGCAGCCTCTTATTTAATTTAACATGGTGTTTATCTAGCTGCTGTGGTAAATGAGGTGAAGTCTTTTGCGTATACAGTTAATTCGCAATTATTCATACATACTTTAGCCAAATTGCTGATTCTCTATGGACTTTGGATACCTCTCCCCCAACTTCTCCTATTGGCTGTCTCTCTGGTCCCACAGCCTAATTTCCTCTCTGGCTTTGCTTTCTCAAGGGGCCCAGCTGTTCTCTTCATTTTCATTTCTGTTTCCTTGTCAGGCCTCTGCTGCTTTGCAGGCTCTGCCGTGTTCCCTTCACTTACCTGAGTGTCCATGGCCTTGTTGCTGTGTTTCTCAGTGTTTCAGGTTGGTAGTAAACAAGCTACTGCATTGTAGATTGTGAGGGGAGAACTCTTCACAAGATGTCTGCTGTTCCGTGGGTTCTTGGTAATAGGTGTGGTGATTGAGCAGAAAGAGTTCTCTGAAATACTTCCAGGCACTTCGAAATGGTTCACTCAGGATTTTGAAGGCTTTCCGTGGTGGGTGGCAGAGGCTAAATCCTTAAGTATCCTTTTCATCCCTGTTTCCTTGTTTGTTTTCAACTTGAACTGTTTCTCCTCCCCATTGGTGAAAGGCAAATAATTATCCAGGGGCCATGAAGAGTATGTGTGTCAGAGGAAAGTTCAGCTCTGGAGATTAAGGATAGAGTTGCAGCTACAACAGTTACAAGAATCTCCAGTGACTCTTCACTTAGCAAGTATATTTTGAGGGTTTTTTTTTTTCTTCCTGTTTTGAGTACTGTGGGAAATATTAAAATGAATTTGGCCTAGGCTCTGGTGCTAAAGAGGTTGAAATCTACCCAGAAAGAAACATATGCAGAAAATCCTAAATCTAAAGCTAACATAAGCACACAATCACAGTCCTAAGTGATACATTTACACCATGCAGATATAGTGTGAGGGATTTCCCAAGAAGAACTTACCTCTCCAGGGATGGAGGCCAGAGTGAGGGATGGGAAAAAGTTGCCATTATGGTTTTTTTTTTTTTTTGAGACAGGGTCTCACTTTGTGGTTCAGGCTGGCCCTGAGCTCAGCCTCCAACTCACATCCCAGCAATCCTCCTGCCTCTGCCTCCCTAGTGCTGAGATTACAGGCATGAGCCACCACGCCCAGCACTGTGGTATGTGGTGCTGATTGCTGCTGGGCGTGAGTCTCCACGCCCAGTAATGTTATGTGGTTACCGAGGATCGAACCTAGGTCCTTGCACTTGCAAGACAGGCTCCAGAACCACTGAGCTAAATCCCCGGCCTGCCATTATGTTTTTTATGTACTAGTTTGCAGGATTCAGGATAGAGAAGAAAACTCACCCGTACCAACTAGCATAACATCAGTGGAGGTTTTATAAATCTCTTTTGTTCCTTTTGTGCATTTTAAATGCCTGTATAGGATATAAACTGCTGGGCATGGTAGCCAACATACATTAATCTTTCTACTCACAAGGTTGAAGCAGGAGGATTACAAGTTTGAGGTTAGTCTGGGCAATTTAACTAGACTTGTCTCAAAGTGAAATAAAAAGGCCCAGGGATATATTTCAGTGATACAGCACTTGCTCAGCATATGTGAGTCCTTGGTTCAGTCCGTAGTACTTCCCAAAATAATTTTTTTTCTCTCATCAGATGAAAGCTCAGTGTTGGTGTTCAGGCTCCATTTGGCTAATGTATATTGCTTAGAGTAACACACAGCCCTGTGTTCTATTCCTGAGTTAGTGTTAAGGCAGGCATTTGGTTGAAAAGGCCTTTGATTAGCTAGTTGTATTTCAAATAAACCAACAATAAACCAGGTATGCATCGGAATCTTAGAAAAGCTTTTCATTGCCTCACTAGAGCCTGGTGTTGCTCAGTCTGTTTGTAGCTTAGTTAAGACTTTGGGTCTTTCAAACCAAACCAGATTAAAAATAGTGAACTTCAAGGAAGGGGAGTTAACAAGTATAGTAATGATGAGTATCATCGTAAGAATGAGGCTGACAGACTTGTAGGAAGCGTGGACACGAGTTTCCTGAGAGCTTTATAGTCTAGTGAGATTTTCTGTTTGAATGGTTGGTACTGTAAGAGGTTTAATCTCCATGGAATATCTGAGATTATTCTTTGGATTCTAGGAGTGTTTTTGTTAGGAATCCAAATAAATACAGTCTCTGAATTGAGTTAGAAAACTTTGTGGTACAGCTGCAGGTTTATTTCGTGAGGAGGATGAGACAGGGGTCAAGGATTTTGAGCATTCTTTTAGAGTTCTTCCCAGGATGATAGTAGTCAAATAAGATGAGAGCGTCTTGCAGTTGGAAAGTGTTAGAGGGACCATGACTTCTTCAGAAACTGTAGTTCAATATTTATTAAAGATGGGTCCAATATAACTTTTTTCACTGACTTGCAATGATTATAGTGTTCATATTCTTTGATTTAACAGACCCACAAAATCCAAATCTCTGAAGATAAGGTCCCAAGAAAACCTATATTTTAACAGTGACCCTGGATATTTCCACTAGAGTTACAGACCAGAGGTTGTGGCCATCTTTTGAAGGTGTCTGTTGTGAAGCTTTGCTTTTTGCTGTCAAGACACTGCTGTGGTAACTCAGTCAGAGGTGGACACCAAGCATCTATTCTGTTTTGTTATATACAGGCAAAAGGCTCATATCTTGCAAACTTATAATGGGTTATGTTTAATTTTCTTATTTGATAAAATACTCCAAATAACTCTAAGGTAGCTTTGATTCTTATCAGTCCCGTTTTTCCCTCAGATAAACGAGGGGTCAGAAAAATTAGATAACTTGTTTACAGCCAATCATTTAATGGGTCACAGAAGGAAAAGAACTTAAACTGTGTTCTGTTGGGTCTAAAGCCCCAAATCTGGCCTATATCAACTCTGAGTGCCATTGTCATGTGCAGTAAGGGATAAGGTTGCGGAAGGGGAGGTAAGCAGAGGCTACTACATGATCAGGACGCTGAGGCCTGTGTGGGTACCACACAGACCAGCCCTGCTGGACACAGAGATGTTTTTGTGAGTTGAAGGTCTGGAAGACATTTGTAGGAAGCTGGCCGCTCTATCATTCCAAGAGCTCCTATCTTGAATGACTAACGTGAGAGTACAAAGTGAAGGTCACAGGTTTAATTTAAAACTGACTACACTTTGCATATCAGCACTCATGTGGGTATCCTTTACAAATGGTAAGACACAGACAGGTAAATTAAGAACCTTGTCTAGAGTGTTCAGTGGGCCAGGGAATAGGAGGGGAAGGTGGGTGGAAAGGAAGGCTCAACACAGTAAGGATCCAGCAAGCCAGGGCATCCCCAAGATCCCACATTCTTAAAATTATTTTTTACATCTTAGAACGGAAGATATATGGCAAGAGTGATGATAAAAGGGAGAAAAGTGTGATAGTTGAAATTCTAAGATCAGAAAAACTAGAAGAAACCTAGATACTTTATGGGTAAAAAGGTGATGGCATATTCTAAAAGCTTTTGAGGCTTCTGAGGCCTCCTTCACACACAGTCAGGGGTAAGCTCTGGTATTTTTGATTTTCCTATTTCTGGTGTGTAATTAAATATGAGTACCATATTGACCAGAAAATTTCTTTTAAGTGCATGGGTTTTTAAAATTTTCTTCTGTATTTTGCTATTCTGAAAGAGTTAGTGCACTATAGGATTTTTTTTAGATGATTAAATACAGAATGAAAGGTGCAGAATTATAGTAATTAAAAGCCAAATATCAGTTTCATATGCAGGAGAGATGGCTTGAACTGGAATGCCCTGGGTCTTGTGCTATTCCTCTTTTACTTTGTCTTTGATATATATTTACTCTCAAGCTGTCGGAATATAGATAGGTGATTGTACTTCCTGGACTTCAGGTCCTTTGTCCAATGCAGGGCATAACAGAATGACCTTTTGAGTTTCATATTCAGCAGTCCCCACCCACAGGATTGTAGTGATGCAGGTAAGTCCAACTGTCACTTAGTCACAGATGGAAACATTTCTCTCTTTTCCCTTCTCTTCACATTGACATGTTTTGACTGCTCTCACACAAAGCTAGCATGTCTTCCTCTGGAATACATAGAAGTTGGGTTAGTAGGCACTGTTGTCTTTTGGTGTCATCCTGTTCCTATTGGCCTTTTAGCTGGACACAGATTGTGTCAGGTGCTTAGAGAGAATGCAGAATATTGGGCTCATGGCAGACTCGTGGAGGCTGAAGCTCTGGGAATAAGGCTCCAGAATCTGCATCAATAAGTTCCTAAGTAATTCCTTGGGCTCACTGCATTTGAAAACTTGACTGATTCACCTATGCATTCATGCTATGATCTTTAGATACAACCCATATTTTCATGAAGGCAAGATTCTGTGTGTGTATGTGTGTGTGTGTGTGTGTGTGTGTGTGTGTATGTAAATAAAACTTCTCAGAGTAAGTTGTAATTATCTAGCTTATTCACTCATGTAACAAATATTTGCAAGCCTACTATATACAAAGTTCTGATAGTTGCTGTAGGAATGAGGAAAAGGGACTACATCTGAGCAGGCAGAACAAGACAGATCCTGGCAGTTGGAGGCATAAGAGGAGCTGGGAGAGGTCTGAGCTGTCTAGAAGGTTTGATCCTAGGTGTGGCAATACATTTGTGTCATAAAAGAGGTAGAGCCTGAATACACACCAGGCAGTAACTTGGAATCCTATAGAGTGGTTGACTTATAAAATATGCCTGAGTTTCTGGAACCAGTTCTAAAGTTGCCATGTCTCTCAGATTCATTGTGTCATAGTTGGGAGGGATCTTCTAATACTGTTTCAAGCTCCTTGAATGTATGAAAACCAGGCAGCATTTAGAGGGTATGGTTTACATCAAGGAAGATATAATCAGAAAATTCATTTATATATAAAGGTACCCTTTCCTTTTGGACTTGAGTGGAGCTGGTTTTCTTATTTTGAATCTCTTCCTATGTCCTGAAAGTAAGATTTGACATGATATAGCCATTCTAAGCAGATACATTCATTTGATCTTTTAAAAAGCACGCTGTTAGAGTTCTCCTTCTGTGGTTAGTTGGAGTATAGCCTTCTCTTCTTTGAAGAGAGCACACCAGTGCCCTCCCTTCCTCCCTCAGGCTAAAGAAGAGGTCTTGGAGAAAGAACAGACTGCTGCTCAGCAGTCGGTGGCTCTCCTTGGGTAGTTTCAGGGTGTTTTCCCAGGACATTTAGTAAACCAGGGAGCTATAACATTCTTTTTTTCTTTCTTTGACCTTGGAGTGGTAGAAAGCAGCCTTTTGAGTTTTAGAACATCATAGAATTCCACACCCAGAAGCAGGATAGTGTGTGTTCCCTTCTTAATAGCAGTGCCTGTGGCTCCAGGGAATTAGTGCAGAGTTGTTTTTGTACTTATTGAGGGTGACTTTCCATTGTCCTACCAAAATTGGCAAGGTAGTCTGGGAGAGATTCTGTCCTAGCAGGACTGGAAACATTAAATTAAGTGACAGCTGCTTTCTGTGGAGTAAAGCAGTTCAAGGAGCTGGTGTGGTGGCAGGAAGGATGGAGAACACAGGCAGGAAGAAGGATGAGTCAGGTTGGTGGCTTCTGTGGTCTGCTCACATCAGCAGCTGGAGAGCCAAGTCTGGAGGCTGATTCAGCCTGGCAAGTGGGCTAGGCAGCATGGTTGATGCCAGGTGTGGGGGGTTACTCCACGACCTTCCTCAGCCAGGGAGTTTCCTGAGTGTCCCCTATGCTGTGGGAATGACCGGACCTTGGAGTTTGTGGCCCACTCTCTATCCATAGTGCTAAAGGCAGGGATTCTAATGTGGAATTCAGTAAGTTTCCCTGGTTTGAGGGTATCAGCCATGTTTTTCTTGCCAATAGAAAATGTTGTAATATTTGGAGCAAATTTTCATCTTTTTTCTAGTAGGCTTCGTTTAATCTGGTGGCAGCATATAATAAATGTAAAGTGTGTAAATGAAAAGTGCAAATACTGTTTCATGAATTTCCAAAGGGATACAAGGAACTCTGAATGTCACATACAGATTTCAGCTCCAAAACCCCACCTATTTTGCCATACTAGCAGCGGAGAAATTACAGAATCCTGATTGTGTTGTCTGTTCAGCAAGTCAAAGCAAGATACAGCAAGAAAAAAGATGAATCTCCGAGATTGCTTTCACTTACGTGACATGAAAGTTCTAGCATTGAGAAATAAGAACCCTGGTGGCTGCTGCCTGGAGTTTGTGTAGACAGATCCACATTACACTTGCACTTGGTACTTTTTAAGAAGTAAGACTTTCTGATTAGTGAGACAGAGCTATCTGATCACTCTTAAGGTTGATTATTTAAAAGCACAATTTATCATAAAATTTTTAATTTATGATTTTTTGTAAGGTAGAAAATAGCACTTTCTCCAGATTTTCTTTCTAGAGGTACATATTTGCTATGTACTAAAATCTACAATTTCTCTTCTACTTTACAAATGTATGAAAACACTCTGATTTTAATTTCTTTTCCTCTATGATTAAACTGATACATAGACTTAGCATATAGATAGATAGGAGAGAGAGAGAGAGAGAGAAGAGAGGGGGTTGGTGTCTGAGAGAGATAGTGTCTGTGAAAACACTTTGTCCACATGTGTATCATTTTAAGTTACTCTGGTGGTTGTTGAAATTAGTTAACTTGCTTACTGGTCCTGCTGCTCTTTTGCTTTGTAAGAAAACACAATCCATGTTTTTTCATTGGGTAACATAACATTTCCTTTGATGATATTTCATGTTTTCACTTGTCCAAATTTTGCTAGTCTTAGATAGCAGTTTATATACCTAGTTTGTTATTCATGACTACGTAATTTTTTGAAGTATGATTGAATTCAATAGTGTAGACTGTCGGAGGAATGCATTTCCACCCCTGCTTCAGCCTCCTTCCATTCTGGAGATTTAAGATTAAAAGAGCCATCACAATGATAGGTCTGATGACTGTCAGTATTTTAATCTATGATATTCAGAGTAGAGATTTCTTATTCCCATGCTGAAGTTTTGGCCTGGTTATTTCTGTTAATGTTATTCGCTAACTTCAGTTGATTCAGACATCTGCCAGGTAGGTGGCCAGGCACACACTTCTGATTCCCATTATCACTTTATGAGGTACAGGTGCCATTATTTAAAATACAAATGAAGAAGTGGAGGCCCATTGTAAATGTAAGTAAATAAATGTAAATGAGCTGTAATGGCAATATCTGTACAGTGAACATGTTTTTTAAAATATGAGTAAATGTAAATAGCTGACCTACAGTCTAGTAGCTGTGTAGTGTGACGCTGTGGAGAGCTAACTCGGCCTCTGCTCCACACTCGGGTGTTGTGCATCTGTTCATCTCACCTTAACGAGCACCTAGCACCGTGCCAGGCATGGTTCGAGGTGCTGAGAAGACAGGAGCCAGTAGAAGAAGCAGACCAGAAACAATCAAACAAACAAACACGCACACCAGAAGAGGTGATATTGTGGGGAAAATACTGGGCAAGAGAGACAGAGGTGCAACATTCTGACAAAACTTACAAAAATTGGAGATGCTATGGTGATTACAGGTTCCGTTCTAATCTTTTAGGACAGTATGGAAAAAGGCAAGAGTTAGGTACAAATTTTTTTTTAATGTATATAACTAAAGCCAATCAACAACAATAAAAACCTGTAACATTTCAGATCTTAATTAAAGTGTAAAGTGGTGATGGCTTTACTGGCACATGGCACGACAGCCCAAAAACTAAAAAGGCTAATGGATGGTGCATCTCATAGAGTAGAGTGACCACCAGAAGTTAGATATTAGTTCAGAGGTTCAAGTTTAAATATTGGGAGCTTCAAAGGTGATGTTTACCAAATTATATTACCAGTCACTCAGGAAACCATTGTGAGGAATTTTCTTATGGAGTGTTTCTGTTTTGTAGCAATAATTATTTTTTAAAAAATTGATTTTATTGTTACGACACTGAGAATTTGTACAAGTACAAATTATCACACAGCTTCTCATTTTTTTCACATTCCCCTGCCCCCCACAAAGCAATAATTGTTTTAAAAATATTTCACAAAGAATTTTTAGAGGACTTTTAGTTTATTAGCAGAAGTGAAAATTTAAAGATTCTAAAGCAAAGGCAAAACAAAGACTCAAAATTCAGACATTGAAGAAAGAATGTTGTGGCCATTGACTTGGCGTCCAGATTTTTTAAAGAAGGTGGACAGACGGTGAAGGCTTTACTCTCTGCCATTGAAAAGCTGCATGGTTTATGGAGAGCGCTTCACAGGTGTTCACCCAGTGTGGAGGTACCTGCTCAGCACCGTCATCTACTCGGTTCGCTGGCTTTCTAATAGGTTCTATCAGATTCGTAATGTCTTTCATGTGACACACGACCTTTGGTTTTCTGACAGATTGGAGAAGGGATTTCTCATTTTTTTCCTTTAGGTAGATTTTTTAAATGTCCTCACTGCTTTCTGCCCTTCATTTTCTTCTCGTAATACCTACTGATTAGCCAGTTAGCATGGAAATTGATTAGAAGCAAGCAGTCTCAACAAATGTGGAAACTACCTTACTTGCATAAGGCTTCATCGCCAATAATGTATTTGTGGTATAGACCAGAACATTTAAAAACCAAAGCATCCTATGTTGGGAAAACTTGAAATATTTAATTCTTCCAAAGCGTTTACTTATACTGATGGTAAATATTTAAAGATTTAATTCTTTTGTAATCATCTATTTCTTACTGTCATCTGAACAGGGATATTTTGATTTTAGATACTTATAAATGAAACTTAATTTTCTGGTATTTGTAGAATGTCAAATTTTATTTAGAATATTTATTGTAGTTATAGGAAAACTTAGCTACTCTTG
Organism: Petromus typicus; assembly: GCA_004026965.1. Lineage (NCBI taxonomy): Eukaryota > Metazoa > Chordata > Mammalia > Rodentia > Petromuridae > Petromus > Petromus typicus. The sequence continues at coordinate 31,012 of PVIR01004132.1, read as the reverse complement.
TTAGAAAATGGGTCAATACATTCTGTGCACTTTGTAAATAATTTGCTGTATTTACTATGATTCTTAATTTAAGAACTAATTATATTCTGTGAACTAATGTAAATATTCTACCTTCTTTGATTGAAAAATTCAATGCAGTTAGTATGTGTGCTTCTTTTTCTGTGAGCCACATTTGACTTTTTCCTTGGGTAATAAGATGTAAAAAGATCGGGCGATAGAATGGAGAAAGAACGCTGGTGAAAACGATGCTTAGAGATCATGCAAGCATCAAAGTGAGAGACTGGAAAAGGAAGAAATGAAATGAAGTGGAAGCTGAGGTAAGATTTGCGAAAATTAAGAAGCTTAAAAATTTTCACAAATGAAACATTCTTATCATTCCCTAATTGCAATCTTTTCTATCTTAAGGAACATTGTGTACCCTGGTTTTTAGTTCATAGAAACTAAAAAAAACTAGAAAAAGTAAGTTCATATATTGCCATCTGTTTCTTCTCAGTGTCCAAATAAATTTGTGATATAAATACTTTGCCCTTCATTTTCTTCAGTTTGCTCCAAGGGCAAACTCCAAGTCTGAGATTTGAGCATCTTTCTGAAATCATTAAAAATATTTGTCTTGTTGGTTTGGTTACATATTGAAAAGATTTATTGTAAGACATATTAAATTCTTCCATTGAACTTGTTTACTCTGCTAGAAACTACCCCAGACTCACTGGCTACCTTTAGCCTCTTGGAAAGGCCTGATCTGGGGGAAAAATACACTGAACTACAAAAATCTGACCTGAGGGAAAAGTGTACATGCCCTGTCCTCAAATCCTACACCAGTGTGGGAGAATGAACTAAATGGGAAGAGGCTAAGAATTGTGAGGGTCTTCACCTAGCACATCTTATGTTCCTTTTTGTCTTTATGGATGAGGTGGAGAAGAGAGGTTGAGGTTGAAGCTTTTCTCGCCTCACCAGTTTTTCCTCTGCCCAGAGGACAGTTTTTGTGATCCTCGCTGGAGATTCTTTTTCTTCATTATAAGCTGTACGGCTTCTCAGGATCATCCATCGACAACCAAACTGGATAAAATGACCTGCAGTGACTGTGCTGACCAGCCTGACACCCTTTTCCTCATATCGTCTTTGAAAGGACCAGCTGTACATGTGTGCACATACCTCAGAGTGTTTGTAGGAATTCTTTCTTTTTAAATATCTGTTTTGTAATTTAAAAAAAATCTTATCCTTTTATTGAGTATTTTACTCATTTTCAGACAGAAGTAGGAACGGTAGGCAGAAATATTGAGTTCTTATTCACTGGGTAATAACACATAAAAGAGGAAATAATTGCTTTTATTTACGTGTCTGATATCTGATATGTGAGTGGGTGTCTTTCCTCATCTGGAGTCTGCATCCGGGCACTAAGAAATTCTTGGAGAACTGATTGGCTTCGTACTTATAGGTTTGTTCTCAAGTATGTTGGAATAGAAACAACAGGGGCATTATAAAACTACAAGACCTTATTATTTTTTCAACTCTTAAGCTAATTTTGATGAGTTTTAGCCTGATAATATATTACAAATATGTCTGACCAAACTCTGAATGTAAAATGCTATTAGAATACAGCTATGGGAATACACAGTGAGTTATATTTAAACTCACTTTCTTATTGATTTTTTAATTATTTTGTTTGTTGAGACAGGGTCTCACTAGGCAGTGCAGGCTGTACTTAAATCTATGTATCTTAGGTTGGGCTCAAACTCTTAGTGATCTTCCTGCCTCAGCCTCCCGAGGGTGTAGGAATTATAGGTGTGCACCATTACAAATGGCCCATTTTTATTTTTTAGGAAGGTTTTATATGCACCACTACAACAAAAAAAGTTTCTCATTTCCTTTTCATATTTCAAGTGGTGAGACTAAAGTCTTTTAAGCCAAAAGCTTTCAGGCCTGTAAATAGTGTACACAGAGCACAGTGCGTATTTTGCTTTCCAGACTTTTTGACTCCATCGTTGGCGCTTCCTCTCCTTAAAGAGAGAGACTCAGCAGACCTCCTCCCTCACTGCACCCGCGTGCCCAACAGTTTCAGACTCAGTGACTAGTTTTATGTGGTTTGCTGTTGTTTCTTCACTGCTGGGGTATTTTCCTTCCTTGTGGAAGAAGGGCCTTAGGAATGAATCATCACAGTGGGAAGGAGGCATCAAACACCTATTTACTGTGTTTCTATAACTGGGGAACTCTGAGTATTTTTCTTAGCATTAATATTTGTTTCCTAGGAACAGTGAACTTGCCTAAGCTTATTAAATTATAATCATCATTATAGGATATTCAGAATTGGTTTTAATTTGTAAAACATAATTTCCTTGCCACTATGGTGCTATTTTGGAAAGGACAAAAGTGTGAGAACATTCGATCAGAATATTGTCATGGCAACAGTATTATTTTTCACAACGTGGCAAAATGATTTTGCACTGAGGGGAAGGTTGCTAGAGGCCAGCACACCCCATCTCTTTCCTACTGCTGGCATCTGCAATGCCTTTCGTTTGTAATTACTTGCTTTACATTCCAAATTTTCTATGACAAGGTGCTCCCCGCCTCAACAGGTGATCGCCATGGCAACGAGGTAGTCTTCTATTTTTGTAGCACAAAAGTAATGCCTTCTTGAATGTAATAGTAAATGAGTGTTCCACAAAGCCAGTGATTGAAGTCAAAATCTAAAACTCTGCCATCTTTAAAGTCACTTCATTCATTTATATTCCTGTTAGGGGTTTGGAAAGGGAGAATATGTTAATTTTAATTGTAATCTTTTATTATTCACAAACATCAGCAGCTAACATTTACTTGTTGCCTGTTAGGTTTTGCCAGCATGCTGAGGTATTTTACATTTCAAACTGTGCAGATGAGGAAACTCAGAGTTAAGTAACTTAACCAGTTTCACAAAACCAGCAACAGTAGGCTCTAGAATTCAAGGCACCTGGCTTCAGATTGCTACTGACAAACCACATCCCTGCCCCGCTGCAGCCTTGCAGAACAGCTTCTCACTGCAGGAGTCCAGCCGCTGTGAACTTCTGGCCCTTTGTGGAGGTGCTGGTGCTGGTGTGGCTCTGGGTTGAGCAGAGTGCGGGTGACTCCTAAGGGTGTGCGACAGTGGCCAGTCAGAAACACCTGGGAATTCACTTGGTGACACATCTGCCATGGTGCAGACCTGTAAATTGACACAGCTGCAGAGGGAGTATCCGGAAGCCGTGGGAGTTAGCAGAGGTGCGGGCCAGAAATGCTTTTAGGGTCCTTCTGGACAGTAGGGACCTGAGTGCAGCCTGCGCCTCACAGTGTGTATCAGGAAGCTCTCTTCTCGTTGTATAGTCAGTTTTTAGATTCGGTCCTGGAAAATATCAATACACTGAAAGTAGACACATTAACTGAATCACAGTTTACTCAGTATAAACTGGTTAAATATGTTTAGTATGATAACATCTCAGAAGGGAAGTAGTTGGAGATAAAATATTGCTGTTGTTTGATAATCAATGTGGCTTTTGTTTAATGACAGAAAAATTGAAGAACTTATAATTGTCTTATATACCTCCTGTTACTTCTAAGATCGAACAGTTTTAGAAGTAAATTATGTTGTAGAATGTAACCAACCCTGTATATTCAAGATGAAGAGACTAAGGCTTAGGAAGACACATTATTTTCCAGGGTTGCACAACATGCAGCTGGGAATGATTGGAGCTTTGGTTCTTCGAGCCCAGAGAGGGAGAGATGGGGGTGGGGGGAGAGAGAATTTTCAATGTGATTGATATCTAGCTCAGATGTATATTGAGAGGAGTGGTAATATCCCGGAAGAATTTAATATTTATTAAATACATGGTTTGTGCTGGAAAACTTTATCATTCATCTCAGTAAATCCTGTTGAACTGTTGGTTCATAACATCATTGTCCTCTTCGTTGTCTTTACCATCTCTCTTATTCTGCTGGTAGGATGCAAGTGTCTCAGAAGTTCAGGAAGCTCCTCAAGTAGAGGATCCAGCTTTCAGATTCTAAATTTCAACTGTAGTGTATTTTGTGGCAGGAAAATGAAGTTTGAATGCTCCTGCCTACTCTCCTCTAGTGTGGAAGCTGCTGCGGGAATACTGGAGCACTCAGGAGCAGCCTGAGGGCCTCGCCTAGAGGTGCCATATGTGGTGGCTGCCCCTGCTCCCAGTGGAGATATTTCTTTTGACTTACCCATCTGATTCTTTGTTTCATGACATGGAAACAACTTTACAGAAGATGGGAGTAGGACTAATGAAAAGAATAAAAAACCAGCTCATGTTAACCCCAGTCACAGAAGGTCATCTGTACACACTAATTCAGTAGTTTGCCTTTCTCTTGTGTGGTAGTCTCACATATACTTACTTGGACTGTTAACATAGCTTCAGTTTGATAGACCAGGTGTCTTGTGTTTGGTGTTGCCCATTGTGGTCTCTCATTATTATTACCCCACCTCTGGGCTACGTTGAGGACTTAGAAACCGGGGTCTGCCTGGCATCAGTTCTCTGCTCATTTTGTGTCTGTGCTACTGTGTGGTGGTAAGGGGTATCTAGAAATGTGCCTTTTTGAGAAAACTATCATAAGTTTGCCACAAAAGGAAGGCCAACAAAACTGCAGAATATTCTATCATCTTTTAGTAAAGTCATATGCTTACATAGAAGAGTGAATGGTAAAAATACAAATGTTGAAGTGAATAACAATTATAAATGAACAGGGAAAATTTATAGGTTATATGAGTGGTTATACTTTTGTAGCATAGTAATGGCTCTTGTAGCCATTATTGTGATTCTGTGGTCTGTTAACTAGTGGTCTTTTGAGAGCTACAAAATTGTAAACAGCTTCTGTCTTAGACAGGCTTACTTATCAAGTCAATGAGATACGGAGAGAAACAGTAACACACAATTATGAATGAGATCATGTGATACTGTTCTGGATCAGTCATTTAATAATCAGTCCTAGGTTTCTTTTAGCATTAGGGGATGGGATGAGATTGAGAAACTGTTATCATGAAAGACTGCTAGTTATGGAAAAGATTGCTTTTGTGAATTATAGCCAATCTTAGGTACTACAGAAATGACTTACATGACTTAAAAATTGAATAGTTTGTTGTTGTTGTTTTTGCTGGATGGATGGAATCCAGGGCATTGCAATTGTTCTACCCTTGGTCACACTTACAGCCCATAGTTAATATGATTTTTACAGTTTTAAACATACATTTTCTAACACAGCACATTAGTAGCTGCTATATAAAATGTTTCCATCAATATTAAATTATTATTTTTTCATTTCTGACATGTTTTTTAATGAATTAGAAATCATTAAGAATTTTGCCATTTGTTTATTAAGTAGGATTAATCTTTCATATATACCCTACAGTTTTGGTTTTGTATATCTGAATTCTTCTTGCTTCTATAAAATCTGTCCTCTCATCAGAGTTATATATGGTACTTCAGAGTGTTGGTGGAAGTACTATCTTGAAAATAATATAGTTATGCCATGAGTCATATACCTAGCTTCATGTTTAAAAAATGAGATATTAAGAGTATTGGACAATTTACAGTTGTATTTACAAACATCTACTCATCTACTCTATTACCAAAGAGTCATTTAAGAACTTAATTTTAAAGATAAATAGCAAGTGTCCTTGAATTCTTTTGGTTTTTCTTGTTGCCTTAAGCCTATAGATAGAGTTTAAATTATTCTTTTGGCTTCAACTCTGGTAAGTAACCTAATTCTAATACCATGGTGAATGGTTACTGTGACGACCCTGTTGCTAAGAAACCTGTTATGTTATCAAGTTGCCTTGGTGAAGTACGGACTTTTTTGGACTCCTTCGTGCTGCTGGGAGGCTGTTAACCAAGAGCTGTGGAGGGCCTTATAGTTTCCCAGGTTATAACTACTTTTTCAGCAGGAAGAACAGACATAGTCTTGTGAAAACTAACACAAAGCAAAGTCTGTGTTATTTTAAATTAAATCATGACCTTATTTTAAAAACTGTGATAATGCTGTTTTTGCTGGTATTAAGTCAGTGAATGGCATGGTCCCCTCCCCCACCTTAACTTTTCGTTCCACTTTTGTTTGCTTAGAGTGATTCTTGGCACTGGATTCCCAATGTAAAGGAATGTTTGAATTGAGATTGTGAGAAAAAATGTGTGGAATTTATTTTTGCTACATGATATCAGTTGTTCTAGGTCTGAAATGGTTTAACATTTTGTAAGAAAACAAATGATGTACTATGAGCTTTTTAAAAAATTTTTTTAAATTGTACCAGACAAGATTTAGTTTAAGAATCATGTTTCAGGAAGGGACCTGGCTTTTGCCAGTGCTGCTCCATTGGAGAAGGTTTCTAACCCAGGTGAGCTTCATGTCGCTCCAGCTGCTTAGAGCTCCAGAGTGCAGGTTAATCAAAGGAACTCATCAGAGAGGCTGTGCAGACTGTTTGCAGCTGTGGGTGACTTTTGTCCCTGCTAGGTTGTCTTCACTATTTCTCTCTTGCTGCTCATGTACACCTTGAAGGGCTTGTTTTCCAGTGACATTTTGAGAAACCTTGTGCTCGATTGTTGTCCACAAGGAGAAAGCAAAAAGAGATCCTCACAGTTGACACCAGCCTCAGAAAGCAGTAGCACGTAACACCTCAGGGAACCAGTTCCTCAGGTAGAGAGGAGCCACCACTGTTGAGAACCGGAGTTTGGAAGGCTTCCTGCGCCCTTCAGTATGGACTTCCTACCTCAAACTTTCGGGCGGTAAATGACTTAAGTGATGACTCTAATCCTCCATTTCCTCTGAAGTTAACAAAGAAAGAATGAAAATAGTTTCTGAAGTCATAGAAGATGGAGTGAGATTATAGGAAATGTTTAATGTGATTTTTTCATTTTAATGTATTTTTAATCAAACTGTTAATTATTATTATAGAGGATACTGTCAGGGCCCTGTTAGTTTTTTTCTTTAAATTTTAAAAGTTCAGATATTGGCATTTGGGGAGGCTTCTCACACAGCTTTTGTTGTGAAGAATTTTGATATTTTAAAGTTTTTGTTGATTTTTTAATTAATGTTTTATTCTTTAAAATTTATTTCCACTTACTCTCTTTTTCTTGAGTTTATAAATCAGCCTTTGCAGGTCTCTGGCCTCAGTTTTCTTATTTGTAAAATGGAGATGGAGTTTGGTCAGTGTTTTGGGTCATGCCCCTTTATCTGAGCTCTAAGAGAGACATTCTGGATGCTTCTTGTGCTAAACAACCCTCCCTCCCAAATTAATCTTTTTGTCTGAGAAATTTTGGTTTCCCTTAGTAGAGAGAACTGTGGTTGGAATGTGAACTCTGAGTGCCTGGCCCTATTAATGTTGTGTTTCTCCAGCTTTCCTGGACAGAACTGGAGAATTGGAATGATAAATATACGTGCTTACACATTCATGTAAAATAGACAGATGTGTGAAACATATCTTGTGTTTATTTTTGTGTCATACTAGGTAGGTTTAACCTTTTTTTTTTTTTGCACTGACGCTCCCATTAGAACCTGACACTAAAAGCCTCATTCTGATTCCTTTTGTATTTGTAAAACTCCCCCCATTTATTTTGGTGACAATGAGAAATGTGGCTTCTTGTGTGCATTAGCGGACTCGGTGAGCATCCTTTGCCCACCCCCTTTGGCAGTCCATATCAGACCCCTCCTTACGTGCTCAGAGGCTGGCACAGACACCAGGCTGCTGCCCTGGTGGTGGGCACCATCTTACCTGACTGACTATTCTGTATAGCCACGTCCTGCTGGGCCACCCCACATCCGAGCCTCCTCCTTACTGCACCCCAGTTCATCATGCCACGATACCTGCCTCTTGGCTGGGGAACAAGCAGGAGCAAGTGAGCTGTATTCATGTTTCTAACATACCAGGTGAGGGAGTGTAGCTGTTTTGAATATTGTATTTTTGAAAACTCCATTGTACCAACCTTATCAAGGAAAAAGTTTCAGGGTAATTGTTTTTTGTTCCTTGAGTTGGAATTCAGATGAATGAATGCAGTGAGCTGTGTTATATATGCCCTCAGCTCAGTGGCTTAGCCTGAAAAGTAAACCTGCACTAGCAGACTGGGGAAAATGGATCATCTCGTAGGGAAAATGGGAGGCGAGTATTAGAATAGATTTTTGAAAGTGTACTTGTTTTGAAGTGCTTCACACTTTGAGAAACTTTGTACTTGAGTGATGTCCAGAGGGAGAATACAGAAGGGGTAATTCTAAAAAGGCTTTACGTAATTTTTAATTAAAAGGTGACATTTGCGGCAGTTGTTGCGTACATTATCTCTGGCACGGACATATTGGGCAGAAAGCATTCAAACAGAACTGTTAAGCTAAAACCAAGTTCTTTGTGGCTTGATTTGAGCAGTGGTTCAGAGTTTTTGTGCCCGCGGCCTTGTCCCTGAATGGATGTTTGGGCCAGCCATGTCACCAGAGCCTGTGTTCCTGCCAGCCTTGGTGAGGGCTCCTACAGTGAAGTTCTGTTCGCGCTTCCCTTGCAAACCTAGCCAAGGCTGGGTCCTGGCACAGTGCCCCTCTCCAGAAAGCCCCAGCCCAGTGGGGATGTGCAGGGTGGAGTTTTTCCACCCTCATTCTGGCCGCTCTCCAGGCCCTGGAGTGTATATGAGATTCCTTCCCTAATCTTTCTCCTTAAGAAAACTGAACACTACTGCCTGGGCACACTAGGGACACAGACAGTGCATGTCAATGGTGTGCTTTGAGCGAGCTCCAGGAGTGCTCTTCTGTCACTGGGTCCCGGGTGAGTGAGCCTCGAGGAAGCCTGTGCCTCTCAAGGACTTCCCTGTGCTGGACTCCTGATACCCCGTGGCTGTCTGAGCAAGGCAGTGGGAATTTCCTGCTGCATCTTGACTGTCTTTCCTTAGCATTCTCTGCACAGAGTTCTGATGAAATATCAGTCTTTCTCACCTTTCGAATTTCTTGCCCTCTACCCTACTAAGAACTGCAGGGCGGAAGCTGTTTAACAGATCTTGATGTCCCTTTCACGTCTGTGTAGTTGGGGTCCCAGATGTAGCAAATGAGATGCCCAGTTAAAGCTGAATGATTTTTTTAGGGTCAGCATGCCCTGTGTAGTACGTGGAATGTGCTTCTATTAAGTTTCCCTGTTTTGTGTCCAAAACTCAGCTTTACCTGTGAATGTCCTGTCTTTGAACTGGCAGCCCTACTTTGTGTGTTTTTGCATGAAGCAGTTGCTTGGACCTATTTTATATGTAAAACAATATGCAGTATGTGTGTCCTTAAGAGTTGTCCAGCTTCATAAATAGACTGTTGAGTGGACAAAATTGAAGGTTTCTTAAAAAGGCAGCTGAGTTACACTTGAGCTGACAAATCACAGCACTGATTGCCAGCCTGGGTCAGACATATTTGGGAAACAGTTTGCTTTCATCATCCAGAATCCTGTCTCTGTCTCTGTCTCTCCTGCCAGCTTCCTCCTTTCCTTCCTCCCCTCCCGCCATCCCTCCTTCCCTCCCTCGTTTTCCCCATTTCTGTCCCCCCTATTTTCCTCCCTCCTTCCTTTCCCCCGCTTGAGATTGTAGGCTAGACAGTTGGGCTGAACATTCCCTTCATAAATAGGCCCTTTTATTGCAAAAAAGATAGAAATCTATGGCCTTAAATAGTACAGACTGGTCTATAGGAAGTTGAATATGTTCATGTCTTTCTTTGCGTTTTTTTCTCTCTTTGGTCAGTATTTAAAACTAGAAAACCCCACACAAAGCAAGGAATGATCACTCCCACTTTCTGTTAGGTATACTGTTTTATAGTCTTTGACTCACTTGATTTGGCTAACAACCTCTTGTAAAGACAAGGGGTTATGATTCCTGGTTTTATAAGTTAGTAATTGTTCAAGCTGAATAATTTATTGGGTGCCTTTCCTAAAGAGATAGGGTTTATCTTATTATAAACTCTTAGGGTTGTCTTATTAACCATCTGCAGTTAACTTGAGTCGACTCCTTTTAGGGCCATTCTGTCCTTCTTGTATCATTTCATCTTCCCCTAAGTCTCTAGTCCCTTCTGACCTCTGGGATAGATTATTTGAAAGCACGTTTGTAATTTGACTTAATTAGAATCAAAGATTCTTATTTGAAGCTTTTAAATGGTTTAGTATAAGGATTGGCAAACATTTACCAGGAAGAACAAGATAGTAAATAAATTGCTTTGCAGACATATGGTCTCTGATGCATATTCTTCATTACTTTCACAGCTCTTACAAAATGCGAGAACCACTTTTAGCTTATGGGCTACAAAAGCAGCCCATTTGCTGGCAGTTTTCCTAAGTGAGAGTCTATATTCTCTTGGAAGTGTGTTTAATGGGCACTACTCAGGGTTCTGAGATTTACTATTTATTTTAGGTATATATCAGGGAGGCATTGATGAGGAATTAGTTCTTATTAATGTCTTACAGGCTCTGGGCATGACAATAACCTGAAGGCAATTGCTCTTCTTCCTGTATCCCTTTCTCCTGTGACAGTTACTTATATTTTTAAAGGAAAAACTTGGTAATTTCTTTTTAAAATTTTGACATTGTGTTTATATTAGGCAACATATCATTCTGACAGATTTCGGTTGTCACACATGTACGAGCAAGTTGTCACAGAGCACATTGATGCCCAGAGAAGGGAGCAAGTCATACAGGTTATTGGTTTGTCACTGCTTTGTGTTGGTATCCTTTTGATATGGAGGATTTGTGGAAAACTTCATATTAACTAGTTTTGCTATCTTTCAAAAATAAAAGCTCTTACAAAACCACATGAACATCTTGAAACTCTATGGTGAGCGTTTGAACATTGACACAGGAATGGAACCGAACAGGAAGTTTACTGTCTGGTTTGCTCCATCTTTGCTCGTATTTTCTTTGGAAGAGTACAGTCGACCTTCCTCCAGATTGCAGCAGGTGGTACCAGCATCCACGGTGCCCAGTCACCATAAGGGAAGAGGCAGGCTGCTAAATCCATCCCATGGTACCTTTCCAGTTACTGCCTTTCTAGTTGGTCTAGTCCATTCAGTGACTCTTTGTCTATTATTATAAATGGAAATTGGGGTATTTCCCATCAGTTTTTTTTTTATTTCCTGTTAGACCTTTGCAAATGATTTTTGGGTCCAAATGCAGTAGTAAATAGACAGACACACAGCTTCTAGGAAAGCCGTTGGGACCCACTCAATTGTGACCATTGGACAAAGGCATTTTGTTTAGAATGCTTGTCCCAAAGTGGAGTTGGAGTCTGAAAGCAGGGCCGCCAGCATCTCGTTCTTTAAGCTGTGAACTAATAGGAAAGCTGATGTTTGCTGAGTGGATGGCTGTACTCACTGTCCAAACAGATCTCTGTTTGCCAACTGTGAACATATTGCTGCCTCTGTGAGGCACTCCATCATGGCTTGAATGGATCCTCTTGTGTTCAGAATTTCTGACTCAAAGAGAGGGAAAGAGAAATATTTCTTTCAGACATCAGTATTCACTGTCTCATCACGCTTTTAGAATCCAAGCATCCACCAGAGAGAGATGCTTCTCAAGGAGAATGAGAAAGAAGCAGAGAAAACAGAATAAAGTAAGAGACAGTCCTATTGCAATGCCTTTCTTCTGACCACTTACAGCCAGGTTTTCGTAAATAACCAGGCTGCTTGGTAATTGTGAGAATATATCTGATTTTTCCTGAGCAAAAGAAAACTTTCACCCTTGAAATTATAACTCATAGTTCATTTATGCCTATTTACATGCATGTATACAAATGACTCCCAAAAGCATGTAATACATGCATAATATATTATTAAATGACTAACCAGGTTTCACTCCATCTAGAATAATTTTTCTTCTTTTCTTTACTTTGCTATTCTTTTTGCTTTTCTTTTTCACCCTCCCCTTCTCTCTCATCCCATGTCATCTCCTCCCCTCTCTCACTGTCTGCCTGTCTGTCTCTCTCTTATTTTGTTTTTTGATATTTTTAAGGCAAGGACTTGCCATGTAGTTCAGGTTGGCCTTCAGCTCACTGTGTAGTCTAGGATGGCCTTGAACTCAGGGCAATCCTGCTTCAGCTTTCCCAGTGTTAGGATTACAGACATGTGCCACCATGTCCAGCTGAACAATTTCTTAAGAGAGGTTAATTGATATGAAGGAAATTTGATTATTTTATAAACTCATTTAATTTCAGTGTTCCAAACTTACTGTATATGAAAGGGCAAAAGTAAAATGAGTTTTTTGGTTGTCATTTTAGTCACTTCCTGAAATTAACTGTTTTTGGGTAAAGCCTAGGGCTGGCTACACAAACGGAGGACATAGCTCGTCAAAAACCTTGAGCATTCCTTGTAATTGCCCATTGTTCTGTCTTGAAATTTAGAAACTTGGTTGAGTCAGGGAACAGATAAGAACTTGACTGACGAGGCATCTGAGAGCACTTAGCAAGGGCCGGATGCTTCCCATTGTGCTGTAGTTGTTTACACAGTTCCTATTAAACACCAACAACACAGTGCTTGAAGTTTTGGGGGCTCCTTACAGTTGATGGGGAAGAAGGAATCCTTCCATGAGAGGAAAGGTAGATTTCCATTCAGCAGTGAACTATGTTACCTGGCACTGATCAGTGAAAGTCAGTATTGATTAGCCTACCGAGTAAATGTTTGGATTGACTCATTGCCTTGGTCACTTTTCTTTTTGCTGATATACAGTACTTGACATGTACAACTTAAAGGAGAAGAGAACTGTGAATCTATGATTGGCTGAGACGCAAGAGGGCGTGGTAGAAGGGCATGGCGGGGAGTGGGAGATGAACCCTTGTCAGTCAGGCCCCGAGAGACCGGCCTCTAACCAGGCCCAGCATCACAACAACCCACTCGGAGTGAGCTCTGAGCTCATCAGGAGATGAATCCACAGATGACCACGTCATCCCATGATCCAGTCACCTTCTTCTGAACAGTGAGGTTTTGGGGCACTCCAGGTCTCAATCACAGCACTCACGAAAGCTTCACACCAGAATCACTTGCTCTCCTCCAAGCTATATAGTATTTATCGTATTTGTTGTCTAGATCTGATTTCTTAGTAAGACTCCTGTATGTAGAAACATGCAGACCTATGTCCATCCTGGTTACAACAGAACTAGTAGAAGTGGTTAGGTAAGAGAGGTATGGCTGCTCCAGCTTTAGTGTAGTGATACGTTCATCTACCTACCTGCTAGCTAAGCATGTGCTGCTCTGTGTGGCAGCTGACTGTCTCAGTCCTGTGAGATTGGCCCTACAGACTGAATATCTTTTGTCTGAAATGCTTGGAATCAGAAGGCTTTCAGATTTCAGAGGTCTATATGCTTTGGTACATTCATGTAGATTTTACTGGCTGAGTATCTTTAGTCTGAAAATCCAAAACTTTTAAATATCATCAGTGCTTATTGGTCCATTAAGACTGTATTCTCTTTGCCAAACTTCATATAGATTCCAGTCCGTCCGTCCGTCCTTCCTTCCTTCCTTCCTACCTTCCTTCCTCTTCCTCTCTTCCTTCATCTCTCCTCTTCCCCCTCTCCCTCCCTCTTTCTTTCCTGTACTCGGCCTTGTGATATGTGGTATGGGGAATTGAACTTGGGACCTTGTGCTTGCCAGGCAGAGGCCTGAACCACTGAGCTAAATCCTTCCCCAGTCAGTCTTTTCTGTTTGATGTAGATTTAGTCTGTAAAGACCAAACTGTTCCTGTAAAAGCCAGGAGAAATTTAGAAATTTTGCTGAATATCACTATTCATGGGTATTAATTACCCATACTCTCTAATTGTTAAAAGTAAACAGACCATGAATATTAAATAAATCATAGAGTTTACAAGGGAAAAACATTCAGAGGACCCTGTGGATCAAATTACCTTTTTGGTTTTTGCTTGTCTGTGCTGTTTATCTTTGGTAGGCTCTGATAGCCTGGACTTCTCTAGATAGAGCCAATCATCTTATTAGTAAAATTACAGCATTAAAAGACCGCTTAATAAAGCTCTGGTTTTAATATTTTTTCTTCAGTCTTTAGAAGGGAGACATGTTTTTTAATTCTGTAAATCTTATCTGATAAAGCCCTGGCTGGAACAGCTCCATTTTGTGATTAAGATATGAAACTTTATTTTTTTTTTCATTTCTGTGGCTAACATTCATAAGATATTGTGCTTTGGTCACTTGCAAACAAGAAAAACAGAGTATGATGAAGCACAGAAGACAGGAATGAGGCATTTCCCCATCTGGTGGAGAACAATAACAGTTTGAGCTGTAATTTACTGTGGCATCACAGTCATTATACATTAGGGGGACATACTGTCCAAAGTCAGAAATTTTTTTTCCCAAACATGAATAGTCAAGTATTATTTTAAGCTCCTCCCACATGCCCAAGGTTGGGAGGTGCTGGAGGGCGTGTATAAATCAGAAACCCATGGAGAACACAGTATTTTTTTAATAGAAAGTTTATTTATTAGTTATTACATTTTAAGAATTAATGAGATGAGGATATGAAGATTAATATACAGTTTTTAAAAATACAGAATAAAGCACTCCATTTTTATTATGACCAGTGTGAGTTGTAGGAAGCACAGATTTAATATGGCTAAATCATTGAGGTAAGTGACCTGGACCATTGTTTGTGTATTTGCAGGACATGAGGAAGTAGATTGAATGCCTCAGCTGGAGATTTAGATGGTGATGAGACTGCCAGCTTTTCAAGGGGACAGTGACCCACCGTTTTTGTAAATTCTAGACATTTCCAAGTTAACTGCAAAAAAAATTAATTAAAATTTGGTGGATTTTTTTTTTTTTTTTTTTTTTTGTATAGTATAGGAATACTGTTTCCAGCCAAAGTACCGTGGATCTGAACTTGAAGTTGAAAGAGCAAGAGGAACAGAGTACATTTATTTAGATGAATTTCTATCTTGGAAGACTTGGTCACTAAATGAATATTGATAATATCTAATTTATAAACTTGCAGCTGGATCTCACTAATAGTTTGTGGTACTGGGGCTCAAACTCAGGCCCTTGTGCTCCAAGGTAGGCATGATATCACTGGAGCTCAATCCCCAGCCCTCCTTATTAGATTTTTAATGGGAATTTTGTAACTATGTCTATAGAAATTTGGAGACTCACTGCTCTGTATTGTACAATTGCGTGTTTCAAGGCTGGAGTTGTATACTTCTTGATTTCTTTTAGTTTCTTCTTAAACTGTATAGTATACTCCATGAATTCTGAAAAACCATTACCTGCTTTCTTTTTAACATCTTTCAAAATAACATGTATTTTACAGTTGATTGAATGTCAGTTGAATGCAACAAGGCAGCAGTTTGTCTTTTTAGTGGCCTATAAAACTGTGTTGTGTTTTATTGATGTCCTTAGGTTTGGTGAAATAATATTTATAAAAATACAGCACCTATGTTATAGAAAAAAATATTCCTCAGCCTCCCTGCCCCCTCTGGGCCACAGGAGAGGTTCTAGGCTTTGGACCCTGGCAATAAACATAGATGGATTTTATTTTATTTTCTTTTGAAGAAGTAATTCCCCTGGAACTTTATTAGTAGGAAGCCCAGACCAATATGGTTATACTGTGAAAAGTCACCATGTAGAATGTGCAGAGTGGGGTAAAATGAAGCAGCCAATTATCTTAAGTTATTAATACATTTATATATATATATATATATATAATATATATATATAAGTATACTTATATACTTATATACTTTATGATCACAATCAACATTGAGAACTTGTTCCAGTACATGAAACATATTCTCATTTTTTTCCCCATTCCCCTGCCTCCCTACAACAACAAAGTGAAACAGATGTAAACATTTCTAGGTAAAATCTTTCCATTCTATTTTCTGAATCACATGGGCAATTTTTATAAAATTCATAAAATTTCATCAAGATAGTAGGAACATAAAGTCTCTTCAGAAGTAATTGTCTCCCACACCTTCTTGCTGGATTATCAGCTGTTACATTCATTCTTTTTCTGTGCATTTTGGGATGGTGTTGGCAAGTAAAGGCTGTCAGCTTATTGATGTGCTTCAGAAGATTGAATTTATCAACTGTTTCCTAATAGTTCTGCCTATCTTGCAGTTTTTAAATTAAGCTTGTTACACAAGTACAAAAAATGGAAAGACTTGCATATGACTACTCATGGGTGTGATCTTGAGAAGACCGGACTAAGGTCTTAGGGAAGAAAACATCATTTTTTTTCCTGGTTTAAATGAGAGAAATGTCAACTGAGAATTTAGTTTTTGGATGTTACCCATATGTAAAATGATTACACTATTACTCTTAGTAATTTTTAGAAATGTGAAATTTTGTGGCTGATACATTTACATCATAAAATTAGAAAGCATCTTGTTTATTGTCTTCTATGGTTAGAAAAACAACATCTTTGGGTTATTACATTTATTACAGATAATGGAATGATTTAATATGAAATTAACTTCATCTTATGATTTTATATGACAGTATACACAGCACACCATTAAAAATATAACTTAATGATTGCAAATTGTATAACATTAAACTTACTCATAGGGCCAGGGATTTAGCTCAGTGGTTCTGGCGCCTGTCTTGCAAGCTCAAGGGCCCAGGTTTGATCCCCAGTAACTACATACAGCCATGCTGGGCATAGTGACTCATGCACACCAGCAATCAGTACCATGTACCACAGTGCCGGGTGTGGTGGCTCACACCTGTAATCCCAGCACTTGGGAGGCAGAAGCAGGAGGATTACAGGATTTCCAGTCTGAGCTCAGGGCCAGCCTGAACTACAAAGCCATATCCTATCTCAAACAACAACAACAACAGCAACAAAAACAAAAAACCAAAAAAACCGCCTCATAAATGTGAGCACATTGACATTTAGATAGGGAACACAGCGCTGATTAGAATATGAAGAAATTCAAATCTAACTCAAGATGAAGAAACAATGGCCATATTTTAAACGTGAATTTGACAGGCCCTTGTGTGGAGGCTCTAACTTTGCTAGGGTGTTGAGTGAATGCCAAGGTCCACGAGTCACCAGAGGCACAGAGGATGCAGTATTTTTTCTCATTCATTTTTGTCTATGGGGTTAGAGAGATGATGATTGGTGATCGCTTGTTTTTACCTGAATGTGACCACAAGTAGTCCAGGAGGCTCAGCCCAGGGCCTTTTACTGAGCTTCCACCTCAGCCCATGAGGGCCCATGAGGACGCAGTTGCATGCCATATCAAAGGAGAAGATGAAGAAATTTCAAGTGCTTTGTCTGTGGAAAAGGAGGCCAGAGAGGATTTCACTGTCCAGGTACCTTAAGGATCATTTTATGGATTGAGGTTACATTTAGTTTCATGGTTCTTTGGAAAAGAATTCATATTTATGCTTACTGAAAGGGTAAATTTTTTGCTAATAAGGATAGCTTAAGAATGGAATTTGATTCATTTTGAAAATAGAAATTTTGTATTACCTGAAGTATTCTGATCATTTGCTAGAGATTTTGTTTAACATTTTAGCATTAAGTAGAGAAGTGGTCTGAAAGACTTTTAAGACCCCCAAAAGAATTTCCACTTTATAATCTTGAGTGCTAACTAAGAATTTTTAAAAAGTTTTATCAACTGCTGTACCTATTTCCCTATTCTTTGGTATATAGTGTTTCATATTAGGCTATCATCAGGGGCTGGTAATCATGTAAATAAATGCAGTAATTGTCCAGACTGCTTCTTAATAGAGTGCTTATTGTTCTTCATTATATAAAATTCTATGATTATTTGGTTGCTATGGGATCATAATAATAGTTGTTTTATTATTATAAAAGCTGGAGAACTATTTTCAGCTAAATTATAGTTAGTTGAAGTATATTCAATTAAGTACTCATTAATAGGCTAAAATTTATGGCACTTTTGCTACCGTCTTTTTTTCTCTTCTACATTTTCAAATATTATACTGAAATCAAGACTTAGCTAATTGGGCTCAAAGTGGCTAATGAGATGTGCTTCAAGGATCTTGCTTATTTTCCCTGTCATATATAGAATTTATTGTTTTTGGTAGGTTCTCATTTCTCTGAACTGGTCCATGGAGCACCTGCATCAAAATCACTAAGTTTTTGGTAGTGTGTGTGTTGGAGAGAGATGGTCATTTGTACAAAAGAAACAGATGTGGAGGCCTAGAAATCCACATTTTCAAAAGGCCGGAAATCTGAAGTCACAGACATTGGTGGACAGCAGCAAGGACTTTAGGGAATGTCTGTTGACAGCTGCTTTCTGAAATGTGCAAGTGCAGACCTGAGTCACACCAGTGCTACCCAGCATCTCTTAAAAGAAGCATTGGCGTCTTCAGGTTTCTTCTCCTTTGCAGGTAACATGGATAGTTAGGTGACTTGCCTAAGACCATACTGATTGAATCACACGTCTCCACTGAGCCTTCTGCTTTTGTTAAGGAGGCTCAAAGAGTTTTAAAAAAATACTATGTTGGAAAGCTAAAGCGGAACAGTGACCAATCTCTGTTCCTATCTGCTTTCTATGATTGCTATTTGGAATGTGCTGTGGGCGGAGCCTTTTAGTATGTGACAGGGACAATGTGAAAACTACCCAAGATTAATTAGGTCCGAACAGGGCCGGGGAGTTAGCTCAGTGGTTCTGGTGCCTGTCTTGCAAGTGCAAGGACCCAGGTTCAGTCCCCGATAACCACATACCATACTGGGTGTGGAGACTCACCATGCCCAGCAGCAACCAGTACCACATACCATAGTGCCAGGCGTGGTGGCTCACGCCTGTAATCCCAGTACTCGGGAGGCAGAGGCAGGAGGATTGCTGTGATGTGAGTTTGAGGCTGAGCTCAGGGCCAGCCTGAACCACAAAAGTGAGACCCTGTCTCAAAAAACCTTAAAAATAAATTAGGGCCGAATAATCCAGTAGGTATGGTTCTGCCTTGTTGTGGTTTTCTCATATCCTGCCAGGCATTTCCTCTTTTTTCCTTTTCTTCCATATTGGGTTTCTGCCTAGTTCCTCCCCTCTTTTCAAGAATAGGGTCAGCTCTCTGCCCCAAGCCCTCTCTTTATTGCCTTTCTGCATTCTAGCGACATGTCTGTGAATACTGTCTGAGAGGCCTGGGCCACTTGTCCATGGCCAAGAACTTTTCACTCAGACATCTTGATATTATTTTACAGTTCTTAAAGTGAACATGATCCCTGGGTCAGTGTGAGGCTGAAGGGGTGTCTCACTGCCCCTAGCACCTGAGGCATATGCACCTGGGGATCATTGTACAGGTGAAGTCAGAGAAAGAGAAGCACAAGCCACGGTGGTTTCTCATAGCAGTGATGTGGGCAGGAATACCTACCTTCCCCATCTTTACAGTTGACTCTGAGTACGATTGTTTGGAAAGGGAGGGATGTAATCCTAAAGTGTTGCTTTGAAAGGATTTATGACTTGCTCAAATTTGTGTATAGCATATGTATTTATGGTTATACTCTTGCTTAACTGTTATAATATTATATGCAGAATTCCCATTTGGATCTATTTTTATTGCTAAATGCTATGCTTTTTGCCTCCTTTCTCCTCCTTGCCTTGCCCAGGCTGGCTTAGTCTTAGCCATTCCCAAATGACAAACTGAAGATGGTAGATATCTAGATGAGCCAGCTCTAAAATATATCTGTTCTCTTAAAAATATCCCTTCTTTTTCTGCTCAGGAGAAATAGCAGAGAATCAGTGAGGAGATCTTCCTGCTACCCTGACCCACCAAGTCTAAACTCCTCATTTCCCTTGTCTCTGCTTCCCTTTGGTAACTGGGCACTGGCTCTTGGGGGTGAAGTTTCGGCCTGTTCAGAAGGATTCCTTGTTTGGGAAGTCTCTGTGTACCAGCACTAGAAACCACCTGGGGGCAGCCATGCAGCAGGTGGCTGCCCTGCCAACAGTTTGTCTTATCCCTGAGAAAGTGGTTGGGCAGGGTGACCCAGCCTTCCCACCCTTGCCTAGAGGTGCTGACCAGACTCAGCCTGGAGGAGACCTAACCTATTTGTCCTGGTTGCTTACTGTTAGTCCTCGGCCTGCCGTTTGCTTTTCACATACAAACAGAACAAACAGTGAAAGCAACAGGCTGTGTCAACAGGGCCACTCAGTAAGGACTCTCTCGTCTGCTTTCCTGGCCTCTTCTGTGTGGTTTTTGGTGCAACAGGGACTAGAACTATAAATGGAACTAGTCATCTCAAAGCCCATTATTAGGTTCCGGCCACTGGACAATGTATTTTTGTTAGCAATCAAAATACCTTTATAAATTAAGTTAATTTTAGAAAGATGCTGGTTTCTGGTTGAGAGACAACTTCCAGTGTGACAGTGGAGGAGCTTCCTTCCATACTGGAGGTGTAATGTAGGTAGACGGTGGCCATGTATAGTATCAGGTACTATATTTGGTTCATTATTTTTCCATTTCCATAATAACTTTTGATTTTGGAGTACTTCTGCTCCATGATCCTGGACATTTCTCTTGTCAAGGGCATTGGACTTTTGTTAGTAGACTGCCTTTAGGATGTTATCAGCAGCTTTTCTTTCTGGCAGGGATCTTTTCTTTTAGGTTTTTTTTTTAATCTTTATTGGTACATTAAATATACACATCATGATTGCACTCCATAATGGGGATTTGTACCAGTATAAGACACAATTTAATTCTCATTTTTTCCCATAGCCCTACCCACCCTACCACCCCCCCCATATACATAAAATTTGTTTCCTTACTTTTTTGTTACAATCTCAACATTGTCCCCTTTCACCTTATTCTTTTAGGTTTTTTTTGAGACAGGGTCTCACTTTGTGGTTCAGGCTGGCCCTGAGCTCAGCCTCAAACTCACATCACAGAAATCCTCCTGCCTCTGCCTCCCGAGTGCTGGGATTACAGGTGTGAGCCACCACGCCCGGCACTGTGGTGTGTGGTGTTAATTGCTTCTGGGCGTGAGTCTCCACGTCCAGTACTGTTATGTGGTTACCGGGGATCCATCCTGGGCCCTTGTGCTTGCAAGACAGTTGCTGGAACCACTGAGCTAAATCCCCGGCCTCCATCTGGCAGGGATCTTGCAGGGGCAGCACAAGCCCCAGCCCTGAACAGTGGAAAGGATCGTCAGTGGTTTGTTTTGTGAAATTCATTAAAGCAAAAAATAATTGAACCTCCCCCAAATACATTGAGTAATGGTACGTTGGCAAAGCTATACATTATTGTCACTAGCAATCCAGTTTTCAGGTGGGTGATGTTTTGAATGCGCTTTCATTTGTAACAGATGAATAATATAAAACAGGGTTTGTGAGGAATGTAATCACATTTGCTTGTCTTGGTTAATAATTTCTGTACTAATTTCAAACCTGCCTCACCAGAGCATGACTTTGGAATTACAAAGAGCAACATAAATAAAGTTGGATGTACACACTCACCCCTGAGTTCTCCATAGAATTTGATGAAAATATCTACTTGCTCACTCCTTTGTCCCTCCTAAGAAAAGCAGGTTTTGTAGCAAGGCAATGGGGTGTGCCTGTGAGGAATTTCTTTTTACAGTTCTCCCTGAGCGGGGTCACAGACCTACAGGCAAACCACTTTGGATATCCAGGCCTACTGTGATACGTTCTGTCCCATCCCTGCTGGTGTGGCCATAGTTGTTTTCCCTGCATCATCTTTTAATGAGCAATTTATTCTTTTTCCTACAAATTTATGAATTTCAGTATTATTATTTTTACCAACACTGGTCTGCATTTTATCTCAGAGCATTTAAAATGAAATTTAATCACCTTACTTTCGTAGGGAGAGTATCAGGAAGTTTTTCACCCTCAGCAAGACTCTCTGGAGGATTCTATCAGGAGTTATGCTCACCTTTTCTTACTCAGCTTTCCTAGAAATTCCCTCTATAATTTGTTATTAGCTGAAATACTAATGGATCCTCTTTACGCTGCATGGGGAAATGTGAGAGGCTTTCTGATGCTCTTGATGGGCCTAAGAGAAAACATGCTGGGAACAATTTGCCTTTAAAAGCTTTAGGAAAACAAATTGCTTAGCGCGCTTTCTGAAGCTTTTGTTTTCATTTGTTGTTAATATTTGCAGGGACTTGACTGTGTAAAACGTGGGAAGCCCTTTCTCATTGTTGTTCAGGTGTATCATTCTTTGGAGCTTTGAAGTTTACAGTTTAAACTTTTAAGATTTCATAAGCATATGCACAATCACCTGCACTTAGCTGATAGTAAAGATAAAGACTGAATTTTAATATTCATATAAAACACTGACAAAGCAATACTGCATATATTTTGTTTGTAGTCAGGGTAAATTAGTCAGTAATGTGGATAGGGTGATGGTTTAACTTGAAGAGCAGGGCCCTGAGATCCTGGGAGATCAGCTCCAGTGTTAGGCTGTATGTGTAAATGAACCCACTGTTAGGCTTTTTTTTTCCCTTCAGTGATTAACTCGCACCTTCTCTGGTAAATCTTCTACTTATTTTTCTTTAATCATTTCTGTTGCTGGACCCAACACCCCACGTGCTCATGCTGCTCGAGATAGATAGGTGTATGCCTGACGTATAGGCTCTGTGCCTGACTCCTTGCTGAGACACAGAGTTCTCTCGGGAACCTCAGGCATAAAGCAGGACACAGGGCAGCCCCCCTCAACAGTTCTGTGCACCTGTGCATTACTCATTCTGCATGCCTTTCTCTCATAATTAAGGACAGAAATGTCATTGTGTCCTTGGCATCCTACATGAGCTCTGGCAACTACATTGGGTTCAACAAAGGTTTGTTGAACTGCAAAAGCAACAACCACTGAGTTTTAAAAACCAAAGTAGAAGGTCATATTACAGGCCTCCGTTTGGTACCTGATAGCTTTGAAAGTCTTAGAGCTTTCATTTCTGTAGCCTGAAATTTGAAGCAAGTTCTTTATAAGTCCCGTTAGCTCATCCTGCCTGTTGTGAATGGGACTCGCCAACTTCCTTTACCACTCACAGCCAGTCTGAGGGTTCTAAATATTCCTTTCTGCGCAAATATAATCACTACTTTCCAGCTCTCAAGCTCTTATGGTCTGATAAAACAGTTGCTTCTTCAGTGTTTAGTAGTTCATTGTTTATGTGTCTGTTGTAAAATTTAGTGGCATTTAATTCCTCTTGCATTGTGAATGTTTGAATTCAATAAAATATTGATTAATGTGTATACATTGCTATATATTTACACAGTTATTATATAGAGTTTTTACTTAACATTTAAGCTGTAAAACACCTCAATAAAGGAGATAATTTTATAGCTATCTCAATTTTAGTGAAACTAAAGAAAACTGGTATTCAAAGCATTTAAGTTGTAAGTGAGAATTAAACCCTGGTCTTCCTATTCCTGATTCACTTATAGCAGTTAAATAGCAAAACAAGTTAAAAAAGTAATCTTTGGAAAAAAAAGACTTTAAAAATGGCAAGACAGATTTATTAACAAATGGAGCACATTCGGTTTTTTTTTTTTTTTTAAATGGTCAAGAGAGAAGGTCTGGTGACCCATTATTTATGAATTCTATCCTCTACTAAGTTTTGGTTGATATTGGTTTATTTCAGAAATAATGCAACAGTAAGGTTTAGTCATTGGATATCTTGTTTTTATGATCATTTGCTACTTTTAAGGATGGTGGTTGAGCCAGACAAGAAATTATTGTAATAAAGAGAACATCAGAGAGATCAACTTTCAGAAAACAAGGATTGGTCCCTTGGTTTAGATCTGACTTAGACATTGAGAAAACTGGTACAACCAGCTTTCTAAGGTTTCCTAGAGATTGGACAAAGAGAACAGGTAATTTTTGGAGCACTAGAGGCCTATGATTAAAGTAGGAGAAGTAGACTGCTCTAAGGAAAACAACCACTTCTGTCTTTTATTGAACTTACTTTTAAAAATAAATCATAACTTTGTATGTTGAATATATTACATTTTCATAAAGAAGACTACACTAAAGCTACAAAATGTGAATAGGGCAACAATTTGTTAGGTAACTGTAATTCATTTGGCCAGTGTGGTAAATAATTACACCATACTAATGCTTTTGTTCATGTAATACTGTCTTTTTCTTCTAGTAGTGCCACGTTCAAGTATTTAATTACCAATATCACTCAAGACACTGTGTGAGATACTTGTTATGTGTAAGTCTTCCAAACCTTAAAGCAGTTCTTAGATATAGTAGTTGGTAACCATTTTCATAGGTGAATGAAGTGCTGATATAAGAAGTTTATGTAAGTTGCTCAAGGTTGTGATGCTAAGAAGTGGTAAGATCCCAGATGCAAACCTAGGCCTCTCAAAGACTAAGACCTTTGCCTTCTTTGATAACCCAGCCTCTCTCCTCTCAGTCTGCCTTCGCTCCAGTAGGGCGTCTTAGAGACCTATATACTTTCTCATCTCCCAGACCAACGAGATGTGTCATCATAGTAGGTTCTTGTGTGAAAATGATACTTTGAGAGCAGATTAATTTATGCCTTTGTTTTAAGGAATTAACACTGCATTTTGAAAGAAAGTAAAATTAGAACAGTATTGTGCTAAAAACTAAGAAAGAGTTTCTTTCTCTGTCATTCCATCATTTGCCATTACCTGCTTGGGACAGTTTGATTCTGTGCTTCAGTTTATTTATATGTAACTCTTCCTTCTACTTTTCTAATTAATGATGTTTCCACAAGAATGTCATCTTTCAAAATCTCACTAAATTTTGAATTTAGGTAGTACATAGACTTGCTTTTTTTTTTTTCTGGTTTGTGTTTTTGAATGCCTGTATCCTCACCATGGGAATATGTTAGCTGCAGTTAGCAAATGTATCTATTAGTATTGCATAGCAAAGTGTCTGAGAAGAGCATCTTTGCAGATGTGAATGCTTATCAAAGGGAGATGTACTTTAGGGGATTTATGTTCAGTTATTTTGATAGTGCATTAGTAACTCCAACTTTACTCTCTGACCTGTCCTTGGTTATGTTCTTAATACCAGTTTTTAAATTTCTTTTTAAATAATTGAACTGAAATTATATCCCATAAAATTGTCATTTAATTCCTTGGTATTTAGCACATGTCCATATTTGTAGTGTGATGTAGCCACTGCTTCTATATAGTTATCACCCCCAAAGCCCTACTCTTATTGGGCAGTTGCGCTACAATCCTGCAGTCCTTGCACCCTTTACCCACTCCTTCCATTTGCTTATCTATCCAGTCCACAGTCCTCTCTTTCCCCATCTCTGTTCCAGCCCATAGCAACCACCAATTAGAGTTTTGTTTCTGTAGATTTATCACCACCACCACCACCACCACCATCACCATTATCATCATCATCATCATCGTCGTCATCATCTTGATCCTAGTTTTACAGTGTTAGGGGTCAAACTTAGAACCTCATGCATGCTAGGCAAATACTTTTCCACTGTGGATTTATGTATCTGAATGTTTCATGTGAACATAATCACACAGTCTGGGTGACCTTTGGATGTAGCTCTTTTCATTTAATGTTTTCGCACTTCATCTATGTTGTAGCATGTATCAGTAACTTATTCTACTCCATGGCTGAAAATTATATATTCATTTTATTTTATCCATTGACTCTGTAGATTGCTTTATTACTGCTATCTAAATAATATTGTCTTCAATTTTATGTCTTTATTTAGGTCTAATTTAGTTTCATTTATTTAAATCTTTCTTAATCTCTTCCATTAATGTTTTCTGCTTTCTGTATCCATGTCTTTTACTGCACAGGTTAAATTTAGACTGACCTTGTTATTTAGATGCCATCATAAATGGAATTCCTGATTATTCATTGTTGGTGTGGACAAACCCCATCTGTGTTAATATAGTACCCTGTAACTTAACTAAATTTGTTCATAACTCTAGTCATATATTTGTGGAACCCTTGGGAGTTTTACACATTAGATCATGTCTTTTGTGAGAAGAGACACATAGTTTTATTTTTTCTAATATATGGATGCCTTGTTTTCTTCCTGATCTTGAATGGAAAACAGTATCATGTGGATTCTTGATGTGATTTAACCTACTGAAAATCAAAAACTATGAGAATGTGTTCTCCACATAGTGGAATCCATGCCACCTGGGAACTTGTTAGATTTTAGTTTTTTCTTTTTTGTAGTACCAGAGATTGAACTCAGGTTGATGTGCTTGCAAGGTAGGTTCAGTACTACTTGAGCTAAATCCACAGCTCTTGGGAACTTCTTAGAAATGCTAATGCTTTCTTATTCTACAGCCCAGCAATTTGTATTTGGATATAGTATCCAGGAGACTCTGATTTAAGAATCACTATAGTAGTGTTCTTTGAAATTAGAACTTGTGCTTTAGTTTCTGTGTATTGGTCTTAGTTTAGGGTCAGTAAGGCTAACCAAAGTGTCTGCCTAATCTGGTAGCTTGTGTAAGAGTGTTGCACCACCATGAATAATTTCAGATTTAATTTTACACACTTGGAAAACTTTTCAGAAAATTTCATATTTTGTATTCCATGTCAGACCCATGTGCTTTTATTTAGAAAATTCAAAAATTTCCAGAATGACTTTAGAAAGTAACAAGAATAAATGTATTAGAAGAAAAGAGGAATACTCTGAGGGGTTAATGGCAGGGCATACTTTTATGGTAGTAATTTTTAAAAACTCATACATCTACCTTATTTTTATATCAGTGCCTAAAAGTGCCTAAGCTTACCTTTATTTTCTGTGATATGGGAATAAAGTCGTAGGATCATTGTATTAATCACTATTGATTGAATAATTAAGCTGCTCTCCGACCTTTTCAGTTCAGTTTGCTGTAAGTAAATGAAAAATTAACTCATTAATAATTGTTAACAGACTTGAAAGATGTTAGATTATGTACTTTTATCTTATATTGAAATGTTTTAATGACTGCAAACCAATTTTCGGTCTTGTGTCTCACACTTTAAGGAAAAATAAAAAAATTCTTGATTGTCAAAAATCACAGCTTCAAACCTGAAATTGATCAAGTTCCTAGTGTTTTTTCATGAAATTACTTGATTATTCATAAACATTTTTCTAGTTTTAAAAAATGTGTATGTGACTTTTTGACATTCGTGTGGCTTTGATCTGAGTTTGTTAGATTTTTGGATCAAAACAACAAAACTTTGCTTGGTATGTTTATGTACCTCTTGTCTTCAGATCAGTGTGTCTGCATACATGCACATCTGCGTAGATCTACCTGTATATAACCAGTGTGTAGTCATGGAGTTTCCAAATACCTTAAGAGATTTAATTTCAGAAAAACCAATAGTTTAATAATTTTCCAAGGTAGTAAAGAAACATTGTTTTCAGAGATTATGTGGCCTTTTTCTTTTCTTTTTAATATAGCCTATGTTGGTAGTATGAAAAGAAGGAAAACTTCAAGAAGACTTTTCAACTATATTCTAAGGAATGTGCCCTTTAAGTGTGGTTTTTGATGAGGGTACCAATGGAAAAAAAAAATAAAGAGGAGCGTTAACCTTGGATATTTAGGAGTGGAAATTTTTGTTCCAATTAGCAAAGGATTACAGTAGAATGAGGACATTCTGAAACACAAACAGTTGAGCAGTGGACAGTAAATTCACTGTGTGAGAGGTAATGTTTAGGAAGATAGTAACTTTCTTATACTACCATTGTGAATCAGATTGCATTTTGCTTGTTTTTAAACTTGAAGTAGCCTGGAGCCACAATGGTTTATTATAGAAAGGAGAGGAACCTTGGGGTTCTCAGGCACAGTTGACTCTCAGAAGCCACCCATGTGTATCTCAGAATATCCTTTGAAATGCTTTCCATGACAGTGACAAGAGGAAGGGGAAATGCACATGTTAAAGTCATTTGGCTACTCTCAAAATCAAGGCCAGGAAGAAAACATTTTCTAGCTGTAAATCACTTACTTTTCCTACATTCTTTAAAGCATTTTACACAAATGACTTTAACAGTTTTAAGGGTCATGCCTGGGGTTAAGAGACTGCATGGGCTACATCATGGTGATTAAAAAGCAATACATTATTGAGGCGGTAGCATTTCTGTTCACATCCATCCTGTGAAATATTTGATATGTTACCTCCTGAGGAAGAATTGTCCCTTAGGTCAGTGTTGTATAATGTGTACTTGTTGTATAACATATAGTATTTAAAGATTTTAGTTCTTGAAATGTAATTGTCACAGAAAAGAAAAAAGCAACAAAGAGCTATCAATAAACTTATCAAACTCATTGTAAAGAGTAATGATGATTGGTGACATTTTGGTGAGTAATTATCGTACCATATACTAGTGCTATAAGCACTTTTGCATGTGCTATGGACTTTAATTTTTAAATTTAATTCTACAAAGAGGAATTGCTATTCTCATAACTATTGAAAAATGAGGCTCAGAGGGACTGAATGAATTAATTGTTCATTAATTGAGATGGCATAAATAATGAGCTGAGGTATAAAACTAGGCTGAAGCCAATCACCTCTCCCTGATCCACACAGCCAAGTGTGTTGACAGATAGTGCTCAGCTCACACTGAAATAATCACTTTTGGTGAATTCAAGTCAGAATATAAAGTGAATTACCTACATGTCTTGATAGCTATATCAGTAATGATGAAGGTGGTGGAAAAGCTGAACTTGGAAATCGTTGTGATCACTGCTTGGTGGATGTATTGGCTTAAATTATATTTAAAATTAAATATCTAGAGTAATGCAGTCTTGGGAGGCAGTAGTGACTGAACCCAGGTCTCCTGTGTGCTATGTCTGCCTTTGCTCCTGAGCTGTACACTCATTTTCCCAGTGATCCATTCTGAAGCACTTCTTTTTGTGCTTTAAATTATTACCCAGCGTGATAACTTGGGAAAGAAGTGTTGTGATTTGTTTTTTTATATTGGATGATTCAGTGTTTTCTGTGTAGTCTGTAGACTTGCAGCAAACTTAACATCGTTCTGGATTTTACTTGAATGTTTTGTGTTGTTTCTGCCCATTTTTGATTCCCCCTGCGTTTGCTGCCCTGTTCGCACGTGCATCATCTTGGCCTCTCCTTGCTGGCCCCTCAGTCACAACGCTAGCTTGTGCTGCGGTAACGAGGAAATGCAGCACTGGGTCCCAGGGTCTGTCTTCTTTTGCCAAATAAAGTGTTCCCTGGGATTTTGTTCCAGCTGAGCAGTTTTCATTGCTGACAGCACAACACGTATTAGGAGAAGGCAAATAAACAACACAAGTTGCTTGGAGCCAGGAAGTCGCGTTGCAGACTGAAACCCCATAGTTCTGGGTTGACACTGGGGAGGTGGGTTGCTGAACAGGAGAGCAGCTACCAAATAGAAAACTCTGAGGTTCTTTCACTTCCAGGGTGTCAAGTTGGTTTTGCTGTTATGGCAATCTGTTTGACTTAGACTGTCTTAGATAACTGAGTGTTAACTTTGCCATTCATTAGTTTGCCTTAGACACCTGATTAACATTCATTGAACTAAATATCTGGACACTAACCTTGTGTATTGACCTGATGCTTTACTTTGACATAATCCAAATGAACTTGACATGAATATTTTTAGGAGTGCTTAATTTAAAAAAATAAGAGCTGTTGTTTTTCTCCTGCCTTACAAAATGTAGGCTAAATAAAGCCAGTTTGGTGTATTTTAAAGGTTTATTTTCTTTCAGATTAATGGTATGTTGTAACTTAATGAAAATGAAGATATATCTGAAAATTATAAACCAAAAATGAAGAGGAGCTTTTAAACAAGAAGATAAAAGCTCATTTCAAAGTTTACTTTTTAAACATTTATTAATAATACATTTTCGATGGGTCAGAAATGGGAGGGGGAGAGGGAGCAGAGAGAGAGGGAGAGAGAAAGAACCTTTGGTCTTCACTATGGAGATCTCCTTTAACTGAGCAGTCAGTGTATGGAACTTGTGGCTTTATAAACACTAAATGTTTATGAAGATGTTTTTAGTTTGAGGGGTTTTGGGGGTTGGTTTTTTGGCTTGTTTTCCTTCAGTTCTGGAAAATTCCTTTTCATTTATGGTTCCAGGTCAGGTCAGCAGAATATGCCAGTTATTAAAGAGAACATAGACACATGATTTTATTTAGTTTTGGTGGTGCATTGAAGCACTAGTGATCACTTGGAATGATGTGTGCTTCTTCAGATTTTAATATCTTCTTTCCACCTCTTTTAGGACCTGCTGAAGTTCCCATGATGTCACCCAATGGATCCATTCCTCCCATTCATGTGCCTCCAGGTTACATCTCACAGGTACAGCATTTGAGGGACTTTTCTGCTTACTGTGTGCAGCTGCCATCATTCCAGAAAAACCATATATTGATGCCTCAAAAACTTATGCCAGGAATTAATTTAGTTATGGGCATGCTGGAGTTGCTGTCATTTTTGCAGCACCATATGACACTTCCCTGGTTCTGACCTTCAGAGTACAGGTGACTCAGAGAGAGAAACAAGTGCTATCAGACTGGCTGCCCTCTGCCAGTGTGGAGTTCATTTCCGGTCACCCCATTGTGATTCCTTCACGGGGTGTGCTGCTGTAGAAATTTCCTGTCTATCGCATTGCAGCATCATTGCAAATGTTGTTGTAGATTTAATTAGTAAAATCAAAAGATGACTTTGTTCTCCGTTATGAGAATCTTGTGTCTCCATAATGTGACATAACCTGAACTTGGTGAGTTATTTAAATATGATGTGAGAAGTGAGCATTTGTCCTTCAGTTTCTTTGAATTTTGGTTTTCTCTTAAGTAAAATGATGGTAATAACAACCTAGGGGATATTTTGCGGGGAAAAACAATTTTAAAGGATTAAATTACACTCCTGTACCTGGATAAGGTGTGAGTGTTTGAGTGCGTGGGACACAGTGGATTCTGCTAGTATGTGAGTTTTTTTTTTTTTTTAGGTTTTTAGAGACAGGGTCTCGCTTTGTGGTTCAGGCTGGCCCTGAGCTCAGCCTCAAACTCACATCACAATCCTCCTGCCTCTGCCTCCCGAGTGCTGGGATGACAGGCGTGAGCCACCACGCCCGGCACTGTGGTATGTGGTACTGGTTGCTGCTGGGTGTGGGTCTTCACACCCAGTATTGTTATGTGGTTACCGGGGAATCAA